>JANKYF010000009.1:2037750-2047906 GCA_029829435.1 Erythroxylum hondense
GCAATTTTAAAAAGTTCAGGGATTATTTTATAAATTTAAAAAATTACCCAAAATGATACCTAATATTAATCGGTACCGGTACATTTTTGTATCAGAACCAAATCCAATACCAGTATTGATACGATATCCATAACACTGATTTTGAATCTAATATTATTTTGGCTTGTATTTCATTAACTTAAAACTATGTTACATTGACCTAATTACCAAAAAAACTCCTTATTCTAACCTTATTTTAAGCTTAATCCAAACTCATGATGAACTATCAACCTTATTCAAAGCCATGGCTACCCCCTATGTTCATAGCCACATCCTAAGGTGTCTTCATTATTCTCATCCACCAAACCACTGACCACCGATGACTTCACCCATGAGAGGAAGTAGCAGTCAGACTGCTATCACCAGTTTATCATATTGTCTCTTAACTAGTAACTATTTTTTATAAGGAGAGCAATAGAGATTGTATTATTTATGTAAATGGCAAGGTACAACAGTAGACTACCTCCTGGAAAGAGTTTCCAAGACAATATAGTGTCTATATTCGAAGATGAAAGAATACACCTCTCCCTCTCCACAGATTCCCTCTATATTATGTACCCTTTAATTCACAATCTCTTTCTGTAACTAACTTTTAACAACCTGCCTATGTGGAAATTGTTACCTTCCCCATCTTACCTCTACAAATGTAGGTTTGGATGGGCTTAGTGGGATGATTACTAGCATGCTGATCATAAGGAGGAATGCTAACAATTCCCTCCTCCTCAACAGGCACCTTATTCTTAAGGTGAATGGAAGAAAAATGTCCTTTGATGAATTCTGCATCTTCCCAAGTTGCTTCTTCTGCTAGTTTGTCTTTCCATCGAATAAGCCACTAGAGAATACTTCTGCCCTTGGACTTAGACAGGCGTTAAGCTAAGATCACCTCTAGTTCAGATAAGTCTCCATAGTCCATCTCCAACCTTTGAGGTTGGTTGTGCTCGACCAAATGGTCGCCTAAAGCATTCTTTAGCTGGGAAACGTGAAAAATCGGATAAACCTTGAATGAAGAAGGGAGTTGTAGTTTATAGACAACCTCTCCCACCTTTCCAATGATCTTGAAAGGCCCATAGTATCGTGCTAACAGCTTAGGATATATCCTTCTTTCCACAGTGAGCTGTCTATATGGCCTTAGTTTAATAAAGACTAAGTCTCCCACCTGAAATGTACCTCCCTTCGGTGAATGTCTGCAGATTTTTTCATCATAGATTGTGCTCGCAATAGGTTATGTTTAAGTTGGCATAAAGCTTCATCTCTATTAACCAAGGCTAAAGCTACTAATTCCACTTGAGTTTCTCCTTGAGAAAACTACAACAGGGTAGTTGGAAGACGGCCATAGACAACTTCAAAAGGAGTCTATCCAGTCGAAACATGGTAATTAGTGTTATGCCAATATTCAACCCATGGTAACTAATAAGACTAGTTTTTAGGTTGTCAGAAGTGAAGCAATAAAGATAGATTTCTAAACACCTATTAATCACTTCCATTTGTCCATCCATTTGTGGATGGTAGGATGAACTCATCTTCAATGTTGTTCTTTGTAATTTGAACAATTCCTTCCAAAAATTACTAATGAAAAGTGGGTCTCTATCACTTAATATAGAGCTAGGAACTCCATGCAATCTCACTATCTTGAATGAATGTTTTAGCCACGGTTTTAACAGTGAATGGATGTTTGAGAAGTGAGAAATGGGTGTGCTTAGATAACAATCGACTACCACTAATATAACTTCATAACCCTGAGATTTAGGAAGCCCTATAATAAAATCCATTAAGACTTCATCTCAAATCAGTTGAGGTATATATAGGGGTCGTAATATACCAGCTGGAGACATTGCTGTATATTTATTTTTCTGACAAATGACACATTCATGCATATACTTCTGAATGGAGGATTTCATTCCCAATCAAAATAGTCCATAAGCTAACCTTTTGAAGGTTTTGAGGAAACCAGAGTGCCCTCCAGAAGGTGAGGCAAGATACTCATGCAGAAACTGAGGGATTAACACTGAAGTGGCTAAGAGGACTAATATGTTTTCATAGAATAATAATTAGTCCCTTAAGCAGAAATCAGTTTTAGAATTAAGATCTTGTGTAAATGCTGTCATGAGTGAGTTCAATTTAGTATCCTCCTTGACCTCTCGTCGTACTACATCCATATCAAGCCAAAATGGGGCTGAAATAGCTAAAAACAATAATTTGTCATCTTCAATCCTTAATAGAGCGTTTGCTGTCCCATTTTGCTTCCCTGGTTTATAGATTACTTCAAAATCCAGACACCCAAGAATTTAGCTTGCCAACATTGTTGATCTATATAGGGAATTTGTTGAACCAATAAATGCTTCAAACTTTTATGGTCAGTATAGATCTTGAAATGCCTTCCAGTTAAAAATTATTTCCAATGTTGAATAACCATTACTACTGCCATCACTTCTTTCTCAGAAATTGATTTAGGGTAGGTTGATTCAACCAAAGCCTTCTTGAAATATGTTAATGGGTGACCCTCTTGGATTAGAACTGCACCTAACCCTCTTCATGAAGCATCACACTCGAGGAAAAACTCCTTGGAGAAATCCGGTAAGGCTAGGGCTAGTGATGAATTCATCCTCTTTTTCAATTCTTCTAAAGCTTCTTGGGACTCATTTCCCCAGCTAAAACCATCTTTCTTTGTGAGTTCAGCAAGAAGTTTAGCAATTTTACCATAATCTTTGACAAATTTTTAATAGTATTCGATGAGTCCGAGGAATCCTCTCACCCCTTTTACATTCTTAGGATAAGCCACTCTAAAATGCTTTTGATCTTCGAGGGGTCCATTGCTACCCCTTCACAGGATAGAATGTGGCCTAAGTACTCTACAGATTGCTGTCCAAAAATGCACTTCTTCTGATTTGCCATTAGCTGATCACCAAATGCTCCAAATGCTAATCCCAATCTCCACTGTAGATCAGAATGTCTTCAAAGAAGATTAAAACGAGCTTTCATAATATAGGTTTAAAAATTGAGTTCATGGTGGATTAGAATGTAGCTGGTGCATTCATTAGACTGAAGGGCATCACTAGATATTCATAATGCCCCTCATAGGTTCAGAACCCTGTTTTATAGATGTCCTCCTCCCTAACTCTGATTTGATGAAACCTGACCTTAAATCCACCTTAGAATAGTATCTACCTTTATGTAATTCCTCCATCAGCTCATCCATGACTGGAATTCGAAACTTGTCGAGAACTGTGAGCTTATTTACGGCTCGATAGTTGACGCGTATTTTCCATGACCCATCCTTCTTCTTAACAAGAATAACGGGACTTGAGAAAAGGTTGATACTAGGCCTAATATCTCCAGTTTCCAGTAAATTCTGAATCTGCCTCTCAATCTCATCTTTATGATGGTGTGCATGTCTATATGGTCAAACATTTACAGGTTCTGCCCCTTCCTTCAAGTTAATTGCCTAGTCATGAGCCCTCCTAGGTGGTAGTTCCCTTATTTCTTGGAAAACCGACCCAAACCTGAATAAGACAACCCTCAACTCCTCTTATTGATTTATATATAGAGTTCCCATCTCTTCAGATAAGGATCAACCGATTCTCATAGACCACAACAATCCCTCTACTTCCAATTCTTGATGTTTTAAAATCTATTGTAGCATATGAGGAGAAGAGGCTTGCATCTTGATTCCTTACAGGGTAATCCCTATTCCCTTTTGATCAAATGAGATGTACATTTTTTTCCAATCAACTTTCCCCACCCCCAATATTTCTAACCACACAACTCCAAGGATTAAATCTGGCCCTCTAATGTCAAATGCATAAGCATTTACACTAAACTCTTCTCCGTTCAACTCCAATTTAATCTCCTTACAAATCCCTTGTGAGAAGGATTGATGTCCATCTCCCAACTTAACACCGAATGTTCTAATTGGTGTAACGATAATACCTATATTCTAAACCAACCTACTGGACATAAAGTTATGGCTAGCTCCACTATCAACCATAATGACAATAGGCATTTCATTTAGCTTACCTATCAAAACCATCGACTTTAGGGTTGAGGATTGATCCTTCCCTAATTCCCTGAACTCCATAGAATTGCACACTAACTCCCAAGCTTCTTGTTGTTCCTTTACCACTAACACTTCTTGATTATTCACTCCAATGCCTGCTTCGTCACCTTCCCAAACAAGTAGCCTATATTCTTTATATAGACATCGGTAGAGTGGACTGTAAGTCTGTCCACACTTAAAACATAACTCATTGGCCCTTCTCTCCATAAGTTGTTCATAATTCGAATTCCTCGTTCCCCTTTATTTTGAGCTCCCTGGTCGATGACCTTCAATGATGGTGCTTCGATTATTGTTGGGTAACTCCCTTGCCTCATTATTGGTACTACTAGTGACGTTGATTAGCTGAACCAGACGGTGAGTGTTAGAATTGCCCAGTCTAGACCCATAACTTGAAAGGAAGCTTCTGGGGTTTATTTTTTCCTTCTCCTGGTTGTATCACCCCTTCATTGACTAATTCCCTCTCCACCTTCCGTGCGATAGCAATGAGATGAGCTCGAGTTGTGGGATTATGGGTTCGAACCCTGTTCTTTATTTCTTCACATAACCCACCTAAAAATAACTCATGGACCACTCTTCTAGAAAATGACCAATTTGTGATGCCACTCTCTCAAATTCGTCACTATACTCATCCACCAAACATCACTGGGAGACTAATTTCCGCTCTTCTATCGGGTCACCCTCATCCTTATCCCCATAACATTCAAACAGTGAACGCTTGAACTGCTCCCAAATCATGCGTGGGTCGAACTCACGTCGAGTCATAAACTAGTATAGTTTTGTTCCCTCTATACAAATCTGAACCATCAGCAAACATAGTTCAGGAGGAATCTTATGAATCATAAAATATGATTCAGCTCGCATGAACTATGCGAATGGGTGGTCACCATAGAACGTCAGAAGGTCGACCTGACATGCTGCATTTCTATACTCCTCCCATACACGTTTTGTAGTTACTGAAGAAGTGTGATCACCTTGTTGACAATTACTGAACCCCTGCGGGCCACTTCCAAGTCTGTCACTACCTTCAGAGTTTGATGCAGGATGTGCAGGTCTATCGTTCCCAGCTGAAAAAGACGCGTGCGCATGGTGGGTAAACACGGTGGTCCCTCTCCTTCACTCACATTCTGTTTCTACGAGTTTTTGGAAACAACGTTTAAAGCCCATCTCTCAACTTTGACTGTAATAGATTTTGAGATTTGGCCAATGTCTCTACGCTATCCATCAAAGTACTGAGCTGCATTCGTAGGTCTTTCAAGGTGATGTCATATGATTTAACCACTCTCACTTAGGCTGAAAGGGATGATTTCTGTCTCCTAAGAAACACCTCTACTGCAGATACTCTAGCCTCCATTTTGGTTTGCATACAATGTCTACCCTCTTGGTCTCTCAATGAAAGCTCCAATTGATAGGGAGATCATTAGAGATTGTATTATTTACATAAATAGCAGGGTACACTAGTAGACTACCTCCTGGAAACAATTTCCAAACCAATAAAGTATCTATATTCGAAGATGAAAGAATACCCCTCTCCCTCTCCACAGATTCCCTCTATATTCTATACCCTCTAATTCACAATCTCTTTCTATAACTAACTCCTAACAACCTGCCTATGTGGCAATTATTCCCTTCCCCATCTTACCCCTATGAATATAGGTTTGGATGGGCTTAGTGGGCTAATTACTAGCAAGCTAATCACAAGGAAGAATGCTAACCATTTTTGTAGTTTAAAATGCAATCAAATAGTTTTTTTAACAAATAACCATGTCTAATAAATTCTCTCAAAAATGTCAACTCTAAATTTTTACAATTTCATGCTCAATCATCCACACCACAATCTTTATGATTCCTCTACATCTATAGACAACCTTCCAAAGTACTTTATGAGCATCAATAGTACTGGGGTTAGACCCTTAGCAACAATAAACTAATTTCTTTTGTTTGTTGTTTATTAAGAATCATGTTTTTGGTTCATATCTACTACTATTCCTATTTTAGCTAGGAAGAGGAGCATTTGAATGATGTTTATTTCTTCATTCATTATATAGGTTTCTAAAACCTAATCTTCTTGTTACTGTCATTGTTTGAATTTCTCTAGATATTTAAACAAATAATTTTAATAATTATGTGTCCAGAACTACAAATTGATTTCTTCAATTTATAAATTATATGTTTCTTATAACAGTTTGGAAAGATCCAAACCAATAATAGCTATGAACAAAGTACTTTTAATAAAAAAGAATTTAAGAAAGAGTTCTTATGGATAAAATGGATTCAGAATAACACACATTATATATAGATAGAATAAATTGGAGCTGGCCCCCTCATGCTAATAGAGGCTTTAATGATATGAAGTAGACTGCCTAACCTAATTAAGATAGGTCAAACAATTGGATTTGGATTAGAAACAAATCAAAGTCCTTCACAAAGCAACCTTGGAACTATTTGCCCAAGTTGAATAGGAAGTACACTGGTAAAATCATGTATATAAAGGCACTAACATTCTTATGATCTTCTTAATTTTATGGCTAGCTATCCATAACAGAGTAAGTAGAGATAGATTCAAATTTTACATTCTAAACAAGTCATTTATCTTATGTAATAATGATGAGAAAATTGTCGACTATTTGTACCTGGATTGTCCATTCTCGATAGCACTATAGTTGAGGTTACTTGAATTATTTAATATTGATTATACACAAACTACTTGGGAGGGATTGTAACATATATAAGTAATTTACAAGATTTGCAAAAATCCAACGTTATCAGGTTCAACATGACTTTTAACCATGTAGTTTATGAAATTTATATTGAAAATAACCATGAAATCTTAAAAGATGCTAAACATATTGACCAAGAATTCTATTAAAGAACATTAGCATTGATAGATAAGTCTTTAATGCTTATGGAAGTAGAAGGAAAATTCAGCTTGTCTGTAATAACTTTGTGGAATTTGAGCTAGACGAAGGCTTCTATCCTTTATAGATTTAGCAAGATAATTCATTTTCCTAATAATTACTATGTTGCATTTTTCTTTAACCCTTAGCTATTGATCATTTTTTCACTCTAGCTTCTTTCTTCTCCTTTTAGCAAGTAATGATTAATACAAAGATTATACATGTCTTATCTCTTTCTCCAAAACGTCAAATAATGTCTTGTAAATCACTAACTGAAAAAAAATCTTTAGTATAAAACACTTTCCTTTTCTTCACTAATTAATTTCCTAAGTATGTTAGGAGCTAATTGATAGAAGTTGTTAAGATCGTCGAACTGAGTTGTTATATTTTCTAGAAAAATAAGAACATCTATTTGTAACTATATCATCCTTCTGTGCAAATCTGTCGTTGCCTATCTAATCTTTTAATAGCCATTTGAGAAGCATAATTATGATGGTCTTCATTATCGAGTTTCAACTTCATAGTTTGTTAGAGATAATAGAGGTACTCGTTCAGCATAACCACATGATGATTTGTGTAAAGTATCAACTACAGACCATGTGATGTAAACAAAAAACTTATAATATTTAATACATAAGACTATATTGTTACATACTTGAGGTGGTATCAGAGTAGATACACGATCGAGTGGCTAAAAACGAAGACTTTTTAGTTTTTTCCATAAGGGTTTCAGAGAATAATAATCCGTTTTTCGATTTTTCTTGCATATGGATGCTTAAATGTATGCTACATGTGGTTAGCATTGAAAAATGGGTCAAAAATGAGCTATGAAGCATAAAATATCGACTTGCAACTTACTAGAAATCACCATTTTTCAGTGGGGGCGAGAGATTGCCAGGGGCATGTGGTACACATACCCGACATCTACATAGTACTGCCCCTAAGGCAGTACATCTAACGCGTGCAACTAGAAAGTTGGTAGACGCGCCGTTGGCTGACACGTTGCCATATGTCGACACGTGAGACATATGCACCAAAGGAAATGGCGCATAATTTCATGTCTGGCGCGTGCATGTCAAGTGCCATAAAGGTTCAATCATGTGGGTACGCATCTGGTGCGTGGTTCTGGACATGTCTATACATGCGCCCCCAATGCCATTTACATGCTGGCACAACGTACTGACATCATACTAATGTAATGCTAACATCATCATATTATAAGACAAAACTAAAAAAATGATACCTTAGGTTATTTTGGGTCAGTTTTCAGGTTAGGAGATTTCATAATATGAGTTTTAATTTTTTTGGATTTATTACATTAGTAATAAATAAAGTTTAACTCTGGAAAAAGGAAATAAAACATACTAAAGCCAATTTTGAGTAAATTTTCATGCTTTGAACTTGACATGAGGGTGATACTTAAGGTTTTCGTGCCTTATGTGGTAAGTTCAAGAGTTCGGTATCACATGAGAGTCACTCTGATTGAGATTTTTTTCGCGATCAAAGTCTCAAACAAAGTTTACTAATAATGTTATCAGCAATAGTATATGATAATGAGAATGTGCATCTGGACTTTGCATTTATTGATAATACATTGTCACATATTATATGCCTGTAAAGAATGTGAGGATAACATACAGGTGTATCCCTTATATTTGTAGGCTTTTGGGTAACGATAAGAATGTAATCACCATGGTGGCCTTTCGAGTTAGTATTTCAATTGTTCTACTTGCTTGTTGGGGGATGTCTCTAGTCTTATATTTGGTTAGTTTGCCCACAGGTGGTTGGCCTTACATAGGATTTTAAGATGTGCATAAAGGCATTAGATAGAGGAAAATCAGTACTTAAATGATCTATTCACCCACAGGTGCTAGTGTCATATGGTGTGTACTCTCATCACTTTTATGTGGAGGTCTGATTTGTATGTATGATGTATTCATCCCACAAGTGTTTCATGATATATGTAATCAGATTCTCGATATAGATACTATTTTATAACTTTTAGTATCATTGTTATCCTATATTTGTGTTGGACCCCAAAAAATTTTATTACTTTATTAAGCATGATTTAATTTATTTTAAGGTCTTGTTAGGTTTATTATTTTGGATAATTTGGCATGTCAATGTTAAGAGAAATTATTGTTTGAATTGATGGAATTAAGGTATAAATGTGGTAAGAATGTATGAGGGGTAATTTTGGTAGATCATATAATCCCTTAAGTTATAAGGCATAAGTGGAAGGGCATGAGTGTCTTTTGCAAACATTAAGAGTAAATTAGAAGAAGAAGAATAAAAAGAAGAAGAGAAAGAGGGAGAGTGTCGTTGGAGAAAGGAAGAAGAAGGAAAAAAGGGAGGAAAGCTTTTGAAGAATTTGAAGGATTGAAGTTTTCCCAAGTAAGTATAAGCATTAAATTGGATCATTGAATCTTGTTTAGGGATCATTAGGAGTGGAAAATGGGGTTGAATATGTGTGGGGTTAATGGTTTACGAAAGTATTATGATCATCTAGGGTTTTGATTTTTGTTGTGTTTTGTTAATGTTTTTGGGTTAGAATGAGTTTAGAATTGAAGTAGGAATGATGGTTTAGAGATGAGATGAAGATTAAGTGAAAGATGGGAGGTTTATGGTTGATCAATGTGGGAAAAATCGGGCGATTTTTGGGTCTCGCACGTCGCGACGTGCTCATATGCACGCCGCGGCGCGCGCCTGCTTTCTCGTCGGCCTGCGTTTGCTTTCTCGCCGCGGCAAGCTCCAATGTGTTCGCCGCGGCGAGCCTCTGTTTCGTCCCTGTGAAACCCTGGTTTTTCCTGACAGACATCCTTTGGTAATTTGGGCATAACTTTTGCTGTAGATGTCCAAATGGGATGATTTTTAATTTGTTGTAAACTAAAGACATGGAGCTACAAGTTTTATGAAGAAAGGAATTTGTGAATCAGTCTCTAAAGATCTCTAATTTTGTATGGAAGTCTAGCATAGATTATAGGGATAGTACTTTCGATTTTCAAGCTTTATGAATTTTCCTATGAATGTTATTTGAATGAGAACTTGGTTTGTTATAGGAAACCAATCGGACCTTACCCAAGAGCAAGAATAAAGGCAACCTTGAGCTTGGATTATCAAGCGATATTTGGTGGGTAATATATTTATAGTTGTTGTGTGTATGGGCAAA
>JANKYF010000009.1:2151365-2162626 GCA_029829435.1 Erythroxylum hondense
GAGGTGGTCCTCCCAGTCATTTGTCAGGCTCTTATAGAAGGACGCATATTCCTCCTTGGTGATCTCTTCAGGTTTTCTAAGCCAAATTGGCTTTTGCTTATTGATAAGTTGCCACTCGTGAGAGACCTCCTTGATTTTCTTCTTCTTGGATTTCTTGTCCTTCTCCTCATCAACCTCTTCAACATCTCCCTCTTCTTCCTTTTTAGCCTCATCATCCTCATCGTCACTTATCTCCTTCTCTGTAGTTTTCTCAGTCCAAAGATAGATAGGGTAGCTGATAAACTCGGAGTGCTTCTTAACAAGGTCCTTGATCCTCCTCTCTTCCAGGTACTCAAGCTGTATCAATACCCACAACCGTAGATCAATATCAAAACACTTAAAAAAACATCACATCATCTATCTAGAATGTTTAAACAGAACAAATCCTTTTACCTGGTCTTCCTTAAGGTATAGAGTTATCTTAGTTCCTCTGCCAAGTTGTTCTCCGTTAACATCTCTTGTGACAGTGAAGGAACCGCCAGCTTGAGATTCCCAGATGTACTGCTCATCATCGTTGTGTTTCGTAGTCACGACGACCTTCTCCGCCACAAGGTAAGAAGAGTAGAAACCAACACCGAATTGTCCAATCATGCTCACATCAGCTCCAGCCTGGAGTGCCTCCATGAACTCCTTGGTTCCGGACCTCGCAATCGTACCCAAATTGTTCACCAATTCTGCCCAACAAATCGTAAGTCAGTGCCTCTCAATCAATACAATGTGAGCGTAGACTGATATCACTATACTAAGGATGAAATTCAAAATTTTCATGCAAGTACTAAATAGAAACGTAATAAGATTCAAGCCAGAATCTGTACCTGCTTTGGTCATGCCTATACCACTGTCAATTATAGACAGCGTCTTGTTGACCTTATCAGGAACAAGTCTGATGAATAGTTCGGGCTGAGCATCGAGCTTGCTCTTGTCCGTTAGGCTCTCAAACCTTATCTTGTCCAAAGCCTAATCCACAAACAACATATCACAAAAATTAATCCTATTCTCCTTGACAATATGTCTACTAAGAAACACTCATTTTCACACGTTAACACGAACAGAAAGAGAATGAAGAAACCAGAGACGTACATCAGACGAATTGCTGATGAGCTCTCGGAGGAAAATCTCTTTGTTGCTGTAGAAAGTGTTGATGATCAAACTCAAGAGCTGGTTGATCTCAGCCTGGAAAGCGAAGGTCTCAGCGTCTGCCATCTGCACTTCTGTCATTGCTATACCACAACACAAGGTTCACAAAATCTTAAAACCAGCGCTCGAAGAAACCAGAAGCCCACCTTATATAAGCGGGGACAGAGGGTAGCTTTTGTGTAGTTCCCCATTCTTTGCTTCTTTGACCCCTTATATAAGCGGGGAACCTAAGGGGGGCACAGGTAGCTTCGAACTAACCAGGGTTGCGACGACGCTAGGGGGCACAGATAGCAACAAATTTAGGCAACATCCTTGGTTAACTGACCAAGGCTGCAGGCAACAAGGAGTTGTTGCAGGCAACAAGCATATTAATTGTTATATTAACAATTAATTTAGTTAATTAAATAGATAATATTAGTTAAATTGTTTATAGTTCTTGTTAATAATAAATATATACACGGCTTGAAACTCCTGCTATGTCGGTGCAATTTTCCGCTTGTATAAATAGGTTGCGGTACGCAATATATATAATTTAGATCGAGGAGTTAAATTTTTTTTATATAAATTATATATTAAAGTTAACAACAACAATATTTTACACCTTAAAAAAATATATGTTTAAAAATTAATGTTCAATTGAAAGTTGATAAGCTCATATTCTACTACGCATTGGATAGTCACTAAATATGTGCCGTACTGTAATCTTTTTGTTGTTTTATAATAATGTATTGAAGTTTAAAAAATAATGCACTTATATGAGTTATTAATTTTTTAAAAATTTAAAATGTAATCAACACCACAAAAAAGTCATTACAGATAGTTATATAAAAATGTTATGAAACTTAATTGATTTACTCATGGTCTTTTTTTAATTATATTTAATTAACAATAATTTTATAAGGCGTAATTTTGTGTTATTAAATTAATATAATAAAAATATGATTAAAAAATATAATTTAAAAAAGCACCATATTTATCATATAAATAAATAAATAAATTTGATTATACAAAGGTAGGGAGGCATAAACATGGGGTATTTTTGTAATTTTCTATTAAAAGTTTTTATCTTTTACAAAAAGTCCCTATATTTTTCAAAACTTACAATACTGGCCTACGTGAAGCTAAATCGTCCGTACCAACAACTGGTACTTAAAAAAACTGCTTCATACTATTTTTTGGTCGGTACCAACTGATACTCTACGAAATTAAAATTGTTGTTCCATCCTATTATACTGCCATTAAGTTTTAGTTCAAGCTTATAGTTTTAGAACCTTCAGTTACACTACCGTGTTTAAGTTTGTATTTGATATCCATTTACTCGTTGGAATGACTAAAAATGCATTTAGTTGACACTTCTCTTTGATCTGCATTATCTGCATTATCAATCTTTTCATAAGTTCTTAGTTGGTTTCATCCTTGCAGGGCTCTGGTGGAAGGGCTGCCTTTGGTAGAGGTGGAGGAGGGTATGGTGAGTAGTTCTTCTGGCTTTGCTTGAATGTCTTGAAGTGGTTTTTGTGGTTCCGTCTAATGTAGTAGCTCGATATTTGAGAACTGTTTTCATGTATTGAGACTTGAGGTTTCGAAGATGGAAGGTTGTTTCAGAATTGAAATATAAATTTTTCTTAAATTACAACTTTATGTTCCACTTAATTCCTATTTCATGGCTACATATCTTTCCGACTAAATAATGAGAAACCTTTCTCCTATTATAATTTCATTTTGCCCTTGTTTATTAAAAATCATATCTATAGTTACGATAGTTTTCTACTATTTTGTCTATCCCCAATAATTAATTTTTGTAATCACGTCGTATCATGCCTGAATCTAACTTGGAATCGCGGTGATGAAAAAATTAGATTGAAAAAAGTGATTCTGCTAATTTTTTCTGTGCATGTAAATTTACTTAATTAAGTATCAAAACAAATCGATGTCAATCTTGTATATTGTACAGTTCTTTTATTCAAGCAGTAATTTTTCAGTTGAGTTACAGAAAATAAAATCAGAAATCCGTGAACTAATGATTCCTGCATCGCAAAGGTTCATAGGTGGGAAAGTCTGGTTTACTTAAACCTGTTTTTTCATGCTAAATAAGAAGCCTGAATGGAGCAGTTATTTTCAGCTCATTTGTTATACACTTAACTAAAGTTCGGCATAGGTTGGATTGAAAGGTTTTGCTAGAGCACCAAGCGCAGCCGTGTACCATCCAAATTTTCATTTTTAAAAGTCGTTACCACACGAAAGTTTGATGGGAGTTTCGGGAATGTCCTTAGTTTTGTTTTGTTGAAGTCTTGACGTGACTGAAATAGATCTTGTGTTCCCTTCTTTGCCCAAGCTATCCCATTCGGACCAGTACTGCTTATTAAGCCACTGTAACCTTCGGACCAAATGCAAGTCGTACAAAAAAGTACCGATGATAGTATACCTAGCATAAAATAGAAAGTGGACACCCAAAATGCAGATTGGATAGACACTAATTCAGAATATGATACAAAGTAAGAAAGACTTCACAAGTACACAAAGTGTGCAAAAAACGCTCTGTATGCATGGATAGTTCCAATCGCTCCCAAGTTACTGAGAGATGAACTCAACCTTCATGGATACGCCAGACACGTAGCAAAAAAAGTTAGTATACGCAAACGTGAGGAAGACTTGCCTCCTCATCCTCCTTCATCGTATACCAATCTCCCTAGTTATAGCGCAACTTTCTCAGGCCATCTCGTCCTAGAAGATGAGAGGGATCTAAAATGGCCAGCAAAGGATCCTGTCAAGATTGAAGAGGGAGATATCAACATGGTGCTAGGAGAATTTGGGTTGGGACTAGAATTGTCCAATTCCTTCGTATTGAGAAAAAATCCCTTGGATCAACAAACCTTCGTCAATAGGTTACGTAGAGAAATAAATGGATAAAACAATCACACAAGTGCACACAATATTTTACGTGGTTCAGCTCAAATCTTGCCTACTTCCATAAACCCGAGACAATCAGAGATATTTTACTATGAGAAAATAATAGGAGATTACAAAGTGTCACTCAAGAATTTTCTCTCTACCTAGTGAAACCCAAATGTAACTAGTACAATTACAGAGCTCTCAAAAAAGTGTTTCCCACACTCTTTCTCGCTTCTATTTTAGGTGCCCAAAAGATGCAGAGGATGCATCTATTTATAATGCTAGCACATAAATCTTAATCAAGAAAATAGGCTAACCATATGACTTATTTTCAAGCATACCTACATGTAGCCCACAAGACTTGCCGAAATTTGATCACAATTTTCAACTAGCAATATTTGACTTCTTTGTATTCATGAATTGTGAGATACGTGAATAGACTTCCAGTCACTAAGAATTCACATGCCACTTTTGAATAATTCAAGACATCCTTTTAACATTAGGCATCTTGATAACTTTTGTGAAGTACCATTTGCTACTCCTGATGGGATAGTGGAGAAGGTGTGGGGATTATGGCTGAAGGCAGAACAGAGGCAACCTAGTTCCGTGATTCCTAGTCCGTGGATAAAACCCTGGACACATGACACTCTGATCCCTCACAATGAAAGGTCCAGCTCCAAGGCAAGGATTAACACAGAAACTGAGGGACAGAGAGAGATTGAAGAACTGAGGGTGGAGAAAGATAAGAAGCGACCAAGAAGGGACGAGGACCTGCTGGTGATGCTTGAAAACAACCAAGGTTCCCTCGATGAGACCACAGTAACAGCGCCATGAGTTGCCTTAGTTAGAACTGTCGGGGGCTTGGTCAACCTCGGACGGTGTTAGCTCCTAAGGATCTTATATGTAAATTTAGGCCAGACGTAATATTCTTAATGAAAACCTTGGTTCACACTCAGAATATTGAGGAACTACAGCTTCAAATTGGATACAAGGGGAGTTTCACAGTCGATTGAATAAGTAGAGGAGGAGGACTAGCATGTTGGTGGTGAGAGCAAGACTCGGTTGAAATTGAGAGTTACTCTAGCAACCATATTGATATGGCCATCAAGACCATGAGAAGGGAGGATTGGAGACTTACGTGGTTCTATGACTATCTGGAGAGAAGAAGGAGACGCGAATCATGGCAAATGATATAATCACTATCCTGCCGAAGCAATCTACCATGGGTCATTATTGGAGATTTTAATGATATGATGTACTTGTTTAACAAAATGGGAGGGGGAGCATTCAAACAGCCTGCTGGAGGGTTTTAGAGCTTGTGTGGTAGCAGCAAACTTAATAGAAATACCTTTAAGTGATAGGCATTTCACATGGGAAAGGAGCAGGGGAACGACTAATGCAATATTTGAGAAGCTTGACCACGCATTTATGAACACTCAGTGGATGGGAAGATTCCCACACCACAACCTGCTAAATGCGCTGGCTAGTGTTTTGGATCACAACCCGCTACTTTTGCAAGTATTAGAGGGTGGTCATTTGCGCACACCAAGACGATTTTAGTTTGAAAACTGGTGGTTATTGGAACATGGCATAACAGAGGTGGTACAACACAGCTGGGCAGATGCTAATCTAGTTCCCATCATGGAAAAATTCATCACCTGTACTGCAAAGCTAGTGGAATGGAGCAAGACAGTCTCAGTCATCTTTAAAAAACATAAGGCCATTTTGCATAAACGTCTGCAATAAGCACAACGTGCTGGTGATATGGACAGGCATATTAACACTCTTAAAGAGCATATGAACTCTTTATTGATGCAAGAAGAAGCTTATTGGAGGTAGCGAAGTAAATCCTTTTAGTTACAATATAGGGACAGAAACACAAAATTCTTTCATATGCAGGCTTCTAGTTAAAGACAGACCAACCGCATTCCGATCCTACAATCTGTCGATGGAAGTTAGGTATCTGATGAGATAGGCAAAGGTGAAATAGTCAGGTCATATTTTTCCAGCTTATACTCTGATAGTGTCGATCCTAATGTAGGCGTTTTTTTCAAAATTGAGGGTGAGGGTTGGAGAGGTCGATAACCAGGTGCTTCTAGCTCCTTTTACCGAAGCTAAATTTAAGAGTGCAGTAATCAAATGCATCCGGACAAATCGCTAGGGTCAGATGGTTTTAATGCCGCTTTCTACCAAAAATTTTGGAATATCATTGGGAAAGATGTAGTGCAAAGTTGTCAGAGCTGGCTTAGCAATGGTTATTTCCCCAATTCCCTTTCTCATACTTTTCTTGTCCTCATTGCGAAACATGAAAAATCGATACATATTTAGGATTTTTGACTTATTGCTCTTAGTAATGTGCAATACAAAATTGTGGAAAAAGTATTGGCTAATAGATTAAAGGCTACTCTACCTCACATTGTTTCTGTTGGACAATCTGCTTTTGTTCCTGGACACTCAATCCATGATAATGTTATGTTGGCCTTTGAACTTATCCACTGCATGAAGAGGAAGATGAGGGGGAAATCAGAAGTTGTAGCATTAAAACTAGATATATGCAAAGCTTATGACCGCATTGATTGGAAATACTTGGAATTCATTATGGGAAAAATGGGCTTTGACAGAAAATGGATTGCTTACATCATGCTGTGTGTTACCTCGGTGAACTACAGTGTTCTTTTAAATGGAAATGAAGTGGGTCCAATTGTACCAAAACGAGGCCTTAGACAAGGTGATCCACTCTCTCCATACCTATTTATTTTATGTTCCAAAGGATTAACTTTCTTATTACACAAGGCAGAAGAAGACAACACCTTGCAGGGGTTTCAAATGGTGAGACGAGCCCCGTCAATCTCTTATTTACTATTTACAGAAGATAGTTTTTTCTTCTTTAAAGCAAATATGACTGATTGTCTGACGATTAAACAGATACTGGCAGATTATGAGCAGGCTTCAGGGCAGGCGGTAAACTTTCAAAAATCTGAAAATTTTTTCTCCTCCAATATGGGGCTACAGTTGGCTAGTGAGCTGAAAACAATTCTAGACGTTTCAACGCCTCTGAATCATGGCAGATACCAAGGATTGCCCTCCCTTATAGGCAGAAACAAGAAACAAATATTCTCCTTCCTAAAGGAACGATTGAAAGGGAGGCTTCGCAGTTGGAAAAACAGATTTCTCTCACTTTCAGGTAAGGAAATTTTCTCAAAACTATAGCCCAAACATTACGCACTTATAGTGTGAATGTGTTCTTGATCCCAATTGCTACCTGTGATGTACTTCAAAAGATGATAAACTCTTTCTGATGGGATAATAAACCCAATGGAGGGAATCGAATGCACTGGCTAACATGGGATAGAATGTGTGGGCCAAAGATAAAAGGTGAGCTTGGTTTCTGATTTTTATGCTGGTTCAATATGACAATGCTAGCTAAGCAGGGTTGGAATCTAATTCATAACCCTTCTTTCCTCCTAACACAAGTTCTCAAAGCTAAATACTTTCCCAGGACATCCTTCCTAGAAGCAATGACTGGATATAATCCCAGCTTTATTTGGAGGAGTATGTTACAAGCTAGAGATTTACTTGCTCTAAGCACAAGGTGGAGAGTCAGAAATGGAGAGACCATCTCTATCTGGCAAAACCCGTGGTTACCGGGGGATCCAGATTTTTTCATTCGGTCACCAGGGGTAGAGGGACTTGAGCTTATGAAAGTGAAAGACCTAATGCTAACAGACGAGAGGGCATGGGATCTACAATACATCCAAGGCCTTTTTTGTGATATTGATGTGTAGAAAATTCTTTCAGTTCCTATGCATATGACCAATCACCAAAATAAGATGATATGGAATTTTATGAGAGATGGATTTTACTCAGTCAGGTTTGGCTATAAAGTAGCCCTTAAATAGCTAAGCATCACGGTATTTGAGGAATGTGATGGCCCGTGGAAGCAGCTATGGCATCTACACATCCCAGCCAAATTGAAGGAATTTCTTTGGCAAGCTTGTAGGGGGGTTATCCCAGTGAGGGCCACCCTAAGGTGATGAGGTCTGGCCATAGAGGACATCTGTCTTTTTTGTGACGAGACAGAAACAATCTCCCATGCTTTGCTACATTGTGCGCATGTTACAGCATGTTGGGATCTATTACCTCTACATCTTGTTGCTCCAAATTTTCTTACTTTTTTGCAGGATCTCTTGAAGGGAAGGGGAGATGAGGTGAGTCAGGTTTGTGTACTGTTGTGGCACATATAGAAAGCTCGAAATTCCTTCATATGGCAACATTGCAGACTTGACCCCCAGCCCATCGTGGCATCATCACACCTATCCCTGGAAGAATGGACAAATGCCCAAGCCTAGACGAGAGATGCTGGTACACCATTAGGGGTTGATGCACTAGTAACCCGATGGTTAGGCCCAACAGATGGAGCTGTAAAGTGCAACATTGATGCCACAGTTCACAATGCGCAGAGGACAAGGTCGTATGGCGTAGTCCTAAGGGGCAAAGGTATCAGTTTATTAAATGTTTTTCTGGGTTTTCCCACTCATATTACACCCCTCTTATTGTGAAAGCTATAGCTTTCAAAGAGGCTCTATCTTGGTTGATACACACGGGAGTTACATAAGTGGAGATGGAGACCGATTGCCTTCAACTGGTACAACGGTTCCATGGCTCCAGCATAGGCATTAACGAGTTGGGAGTGATCATAGCAGCGCAAAGCCACAGCTACGGGATTTCGATCCTTTACTTTTACCTGGATTTATAGGCATATTAATAGGGTAGCCCACATGTTAGCTAAAGCAGCTACTTGATATCCCAATAGACATAGTTGGGATAGGCCGTCGACTTTTTTATTAGACACTCTCAACTGTGATGCTAGATTATCCCTATAATTAAACCCAATTTTTAAAAAAATCTTAAAGAAAAAATAAAAGAATCTCTTAAACAATATGTAGATGTGTTTCAATAGAGCTCATCCGACATATCAGGGATTAGTTAAGAAGCCATTACTCACAAGTTCTACATATATCCACTCTTTATACCTATCATGTAAAAGAATAGGAACATTGCATTAGAAAGATAGCGGGCCACCAAAGTGGAAATGACAAAATTATTATTAATAGGATTTATAACAATACTACAATTAGAGGACCTTATTAGATCTCCCTTTTCAATGAAATTAGTCTCTAAGAAATGCAAGAAGAAATGGTGCTTTTGAAGAAGAAAGAAATATTTGTTCTTAACATATGCCACTTACAATCTAAGGAATGAAAGCTTTTGGAGCATTAGCAAGGAAGTAAACAATGTTGTTTGTGTAATCAAGAAAGAGAATTTAGGATCCTTTTGTTCTTTCAATGCAACTACACCAGAGATGACTAGAGAAAAATTCAGTTGGCTTGTATCTATGTGTAGAAGCTTGGAATGGAATAGTATCATATCTGAAATGTCTTTAGTTGCACTCCTTAAAGATGATATGCTGCTATTCAAGTTATCACTAGCTACCATTGGGTATGAAACATGGAAAGAGAGGAATAGAAGGAGATTCAGAGGTGAATAAATAGGACCATAACAATTTAACCATAGCATTTGGTTGAAGATAAAGGAAGTGTTGATTATCCACCATCATGAAGCCATCTTCTCCAATTTAGTACTTAACACATAGAGCTCAACCTATATTAACACATTCTGTAATATATAGAGGTGATTTGATACACATGTTATCTTAAAAGAACCAATTATCAAATTGTTTCTTTTGATTTGATCTTAGGGATCTCAAACATTTCATTGCAAGGCAAGACCCATTTTGCATTCAAATATACTTATTTAACTAAACAAAAGTCTGATTTAATAAAATCGCTTTTTTCTCTCTTAAATCCCTTTTCTTATGATTCATTAGGCTCCTAGATAAGTTAAAATGAATATTAATTATAATTTAAACTATATTTATGATTAGATAAATAAAACTCTTTAATTAAATAATTTATCGTCGTAGAATAAGATTGACATATAACAACACATCATAACTACCTAAATATCAAGAATATCAAACTAATTTTGACAATTCTTTTTGCATATAATTTTTTGGTATAATTCCTTTTCACTATATAATATTGTAAATAGATATTGAGTATTAAATTAATGTTTACTATTTTTTAGTACATCTGAAAATTATCTTCAAAGTATCATTTCACTTTAGTCAATGATTTGCCAAATCAATACTAATTGAAAATAATGAAACATTTTTTTAATTATTTTAAGATGATGAATCATATATTAATCATTAAAATTGTCTCCATATAGTTTTTGTTATATTCAACAACTTCCTATCAAGTTACCCTTGACTAAGACAAATTTGAGTAGTATCAAAACATAATAATTCATATATATAAGATACATTAGAGATCTTAACTCAAAATATTAGTTATCAACCATCATAATGAGTATTTCCACATACACACAAGTAATGTTTTATATAAAATTCTCATGTCAATTTAGTTCAATAAATTTGTTCTTTAATAAACAATTGTATGTTTATTTAAGTATTTTAAATATTACCTACAACTTAATGAAAGTTACACCTATAGCTTGGTAGTAATACAATAATGAGTAAAATATCGATCTCATAAGGAAGTACTGGAAAACTAGTACACTATCCTAATGCTTCCTAACTAATTAAATAAAGATGATTTTCTTGAGATTTAAAAATAAAATAAAATTGAAATACTCTGAAGATAAAATCATTGTAGATAAATTAGAGCACTTAGTCAATATAGGAAAGTAAGATGTAATAAGCATCCAGATAAGAGTCCCCCTATTATTATTTTTGTATTCACGATTCAGTTTATTAGAAAGATTTTATAGTTTAGATCGACAAAACTTCCTACTGTTGTGAATTGCTCTCTCGGTCAAGTTATAATAACCTATTCTTGAATCGATTAACCAACATCCACATTGAATTGAGACTTAAAAGAACATATTAAGATCATTAAAATTCACAAAATGATGAACCCTATCACTAACGGATTTATGAAAGTTTATATCAAGTTTTCCATTCAACTCCTAACATCAAAGTTACAAACTATTTATATGCACGTTATTCAAGAAACTCCTTACGTGAATTAATATGTGATTTAATTGCTATTTCAATTAAATCATCATTAAAAAGAATAAAACATATTCATAAATAAAAAATTTCAACTTATAAA
>JANKYF010000009.1:2194301-2212542 GCA_029829435.1 Erythroxylum hondense
CGGAAGTGACGGAAAAATCTCTACCCGAAAAAGCTATAATTTGGGCTTTTTTGAAAAGCTCCAAATTTTAGCTTCTAAAAAAGCTGTATTTTGGCTTTTAAAAAAGCTGTTTCTACTATAAAAGCACTTTTACATTTTTTCACCAAACACCTACTTTTTCCTTAAAACAGCTTTTGTTGTAGATAAAAGTACTTTTGGACCTTCCAAAAGCTGAACCAAACGGGGGCTTCCTACAGTGAGTCTGACTCTTAGACATGATCTCATCTTATCATTTTTAGCAATTTGTCATTTTTTTACTCCATCTTCCCAAATTATGACTTTGAATAATGATGCTTCAATTAAACATTTCAAACTAAAATTGATCTAATCTCCACGTATCACCTCTTAAAATAAAATAAATATCAATTTTATATTTACACACCAAATTCAATGATATGTGCTTAATTGGTTATGAATTGATTTTGTAACACTTATATTTAATTTTATGAAATGCTTAAGATATTCAATTTAGTTCATATTTGATTTTAGGTACAATTTGGAAGTGAAGGAGCTAAAGTTAATTGAAAGCACTACATCTGAGTCATTTTTCGAAGATTCACACTCATATGTCTTCATGAAACAAGAAGAAGAAGGATTAGAATGAAGATGAGACAAGAAAGCACTTTAAAAAATGAAGAATAGCTTTTTCATGGCATGAGATATGTCTCACGGCATAACAAATTTGTCACAGGCATGAGAGCTCATAAGAGTGTTGTAACGCCCAAGAAAAATGTGTCATGGGTGTGACATACCAAGTCATGTCTATAACATGTTGATACTTTTTTATATAAAAACATTGTTTTGACAACAAAAACCTTATGTTTCATTGGGAGAAGCATTTTAAGGGTGTGAGCTCTCGATTTTGAAGAAGAGAAGTGGCAAAGCTCCATTCCTTTGGAGACTCATGGAGGGATAGTATTCCAACGCCAGTTCAGAGGTGATATCAACGCCAAAGAACCCGGTTAAGTATTTCTCTCATTGTTTATTGTTCTTTCTCTCGGGGATTGATTAAGTTATCCTATGTTTAATGTTTGGGTGTTATGTGATAATGATTGAATGCTCTATTTGATTATCTTTATGTAATAACCCATTGCTAGAATTTCAATCCATAATTGTTATGTTAAGATTTGTTTATGGTGACTAATGGTTTTTAATCATTAGGGATATCATGACCTAGGTTAAATGACTCGAGCTTGTGTTGTTGTTTCCTTGATTAATCTATTTTCATAACTCATCATATGGCTGTCCAATTAAATGTAAAGAGTTTGTTATAGGTTCAATAGTTAGGTTTAATTAACGAGCTCTTCTTAATTAAATATGACCAAAGGGAAAACTGAGGTTAACAAAGCTTGTTGTTAATCTACGATTAATAGTTGCTAGGAGAGATATAAGAACAAAAATTCAATGAAACATGTTTAACTGTGTGTAAGCTAAGATTGAACAGATGATTGAGTCCCTAATGAATCCATCACTTTTCAGTGTTTTCTTTAATTTATTTTCATTAGTTTATTTTCATTTTATTTTGTTATTTGAAAACCAAAACAAACCCCCTATAACCTAAACACTGATTGATTTCATTTCAAAAGCTTTACAAACACTCTATGTGGGATCGACCTAGACTTACCATGGCTATTGTTGCAATTGTAGTTATTTTGAGTAGTATTATGATGGGCTACATCAATTTTGGCATTGTTGTCGAGGAGTATGGAGCTTTAGTTTTTATTCTTGATTTTAATTAGTATTTTGTACATATTTATTTGTAATTAGTTTCTTTTCAGTTATTTCTTGATCTTTTCACTTTTTGTTTAGTATTTGTAAAAAAAAAGGAAATTTCATGGACAAAAATAATTGTTTTATAACTCATATTCTCAATCCTATAATCATGTTTGGAATGATCATACTAACTTTAGTTATGGATGGGATAACAAGTAGAATTACTTCCATGATAGTTTACAGGATGCACAGCAATTCTCATATAAACTAGAAGTTTCTTATTACAACTCAGGTCCATATCTAAAAGAACTAGTTAATGTTGTTGCCACTAACACTTTACAATTTTAGCATAAGGAAAGACAATTTTGGTCTAGCTTCCAAGATTTGGAGAGATAGAAAAACCCAGGTACATTTCTAGAAGAATCAGTTAATGTTTTTGCTACTAATACTTTGCAATTACAGGAGTTACATGAGGATATGAAACAATTCCATCAAGATACAACGTCTAGACTCCAGAACTTGACAAGCTAGGTGGGTCAACTGGCAGAAGCTATCAACCAACTAGCATCACAAAGCGAAGAGGTGCAACTATCTTAACCTGAGTTGTACCTAAAGGACATTAGTGTAGAGGCCTTACAGAATGAAGAGGGGCTTGAGAATCTTGAGAATACTATTCAAGGAATTGCTTATATGGAAGAAGTGAATAAAGAGCTTAAAGCAGAAAGGGATATATATTTTAACTCAAAGGTAAATACAGAGTTCCTAATTGTTGTTAAGATTGACTCTTTATCTTTACCTAGCAGGTTAAAGAAATTGAATGAAAAAAAAGGGTAAAGAGACATTTGAGATCTTTCCAGAGTGTGTGGACTCAATAAAGATTGAGATTTTAAAAGTAGGGAAGAAGTTGGAGGTGGATGATCATCAACATAGACCCTATTCAGAACAACCTCAAGTGGAGGAAGTATATGTGACACCCAAAGATCACAATTTTGTCACATGATGAGGAGAAAAAGGAGTCAAGCCAGCGATAATAAACAAAGACATTGCTTGGGAGGTAACCCAAGGGAAGTTAATTTATTTTCCTTTCTATTTTCGCATTTATTTCGTATATGTATGTGTGCTTTTAAGTTTGTTTGTTCTTACTTGTTTTTTAGCTTTTCAATTAAAGAGATAGAAATAAATAAACAAATAAACATTTTCTCATTTTTCTATTGCTTTTAAAATTATATCGTCATGATTAGAGAGTGAATTGACTAAATAGCAACTTTAGCAGGTACTTTTACTCTTATGTTTGGTCAATGTGTATTATCTTTAGAAGAGTAGTGACTAGTGGTACACACATGCCAGTGAGATTTTAAGCCTTATTAAACTGACACATCTATATCAGTCTCATAATCTTTTGTTTACGTATAGCCTTCATGCCATGTACATCCGGACTTTGTCTTAAATTACATCCTGACTTTGCCTTAAATTTCTATTTGTTTGCCTTAAATTTCTATTTGAGACCATATTTTTAATAGAGCTTATTGTTAACCTATGATTAATAGTTGCTAGGAGAGGTATAAGAACAACAATTCAATGAAATATGTGTAATTGTGTGTAAGCCGAGATTGAACCGATGACTAGGTCCCTAACGAATTCATCGCTTGTCAATGTTTTCTTTAATTTGTTTTCATTAGTTTAGTTTCATTTTATTTTCTTATTTGAAAACCAGACCAAACTCTCCTAACCTAAACACTTATTGATTTTATTTCAAAAGCTTTACATACACTTTCTGTGGGATCGATCTAGACTTACAACTACTAAGTTATAGATCTAATTATTTTGAGTAATGTTACGAAGCGTTATGTTATTAAACTCAAAACAAAAGAAATAAGTTTAATTAATATGATTTAATCACATCTTATCAGCATTGTGCAACCTTGAGCGTAAGTCTATTACTCATCTTTTCTTTCAATGTAACTTCTCCTGTTACATCTGGAATGAAACTCTGAAACTTTGCAATTATTTGATCAGCAGCTAAAGACTGGATGAGGATCATTAGCTAGCTACATCGAAGAAGGAAAACATGTAAGGAGTCACTTTCATCTCCAAATTTGCCTTAGGCATCCTAGCATATGCTATATCATAAGGCCTCACAATAGTCATACTTTTTTCTTGAAACTAAAGAACTTAATAAGATAGCAATTGATTATTCATAACATTCCATCAAGATATAACAGATCTTTAGCTATTAACTAGACGATTTAATAAATCTCCTATGAGAATATGATTACAAAGTGGAAACTCCTCGCAAGGATTATCAAGGTAATGGAAAATTCAAGTGTTAAAGGTGCAAATTTTACTCTGGAAACCTATGTTTCTTCTACTCACCAGAGACTCTTCATACCTCGCAATAGGTTATCCCTCAGTCTCAACTATACATGGTATTATCAAGTTTTGAAGCTTTACCAGTCTAAGATCCTTAAGTCCAATGTTACTCTCAATTTTACTTAAAATTCATTTGTTATGCTTATTAGTCTTATATGAGCCTTAGCTCTTGTATCTCGTTAAAAAGCCCTAATTCATTCTATACATTTTAATTGCTTCAAAATAAGTACAATAACGTAATATTATAAAATAAATAATTTAATTATTAATTTTTAAAGGTAAGAATTGGTTAAGTATTATCATTAAAAGTTAAGTAAATAATAATGATGTACTTATATGTCTCAATTTTTATTAAAAATAAAGGAAAATTAATAAAAATTAACAATAGAAAAGGAGAGAACTTGACTTAATTATTTAGAAGATACTATTTTCTTGAACAATGTTATCCTTAATATTTGGATTTTTAACAAATGGTAAAAGTTATTCGAAAATTAAAATAATAATGGTATATGGTAATACTAAGAGTCAAAATAAAGTAGATTAATAAATGATGTTGATTTGGGTTGGACTAGATTAAAACAGAACAACAACATGAATTAGCCCAGTCCGGTCCAGTCCAGACATAAGGCCGACGGTCTGGTCTGATGTGATGTGTAGCCTGACCCATATAATATATGGTAATTTATTTGTTGACCAAAATTCGTAGATCCACCTCTGAATCACTTGTTAACTAACGTCAGTACCAGGAGGACCGGAGGCTTAGTTCCAACGTCGATCTTCAATGGGTGCATCTCTGAAGCTTGTGGACTTTGTGCTCTTCTTTTTCTTCTTCGTGATCGCTGTTGCTGCGCCGTTGATCGACGCCCAGACCTGCCTCCCTCAGTCCCTTTTCCCAGTTTTTCTCGTCGATCTCAAGAGCTGGTACAGCAGGCAGTACGGCGACTATCTCATCTTCGAGAAGCCGAATTGGTTCGTGGGGCTTATTTGGCTAGAGCTACTCTTCCAATGGCCTCTCTCTCTCATCAATCTTGTTGGGATTCTGGGCGCAAAACCATGGTTTCCCACCACCTGTTTGATCTATGGGTCCTCGGTTTTGACTTCAATGGTACAAATATCTGTCTTTTTAATTTCGATTTTTGCTTATGCAGTAGTTATTTGGGAATTAATGTGGATCTTGCTCTTTTGTTTTTATCAATTTGATTGCTTGGTTTGGATTTTGAATAGAAGAACTGATCACGCGCAAGCACACACCAATGCTTTCGCATGCATTTGGTTAGTTTGGTATCATACCAATGCTTCAATTTATTTTATGTCTTCTGATCCCTGAAATCAGTCAGTATCAAAGTATCATTGTTGTTGTTGTCCGTAGCTGCTGTAGTTTCTTGCAGTTCTATAGCACAACAATTCATTAAATTTAAGAATTATATATATATATGAATATTTGACCGATTTCTCAAGTTCTATAATGTTTGCTGCAAGCAACTTAGGCTTGTGGGCGTTTTGGTATAATCAACTTACCCTCTAAAACAAAATCCCATTCTTCTACTTGGACTCCTTCTGGAGTGGTTTTACTCACCACAAGCACTTTCATTACGGATGATTTGATTACTCAATCACGAATATGATTTAGTGTTGGTGTATATTGTGGAAAGACATAAGATATGCATGCAACTATACTTTTCTACACGTGCAATATGTCTCACAAAGGACGAGGACATGAACATAAGATTTCTTGTAATTGATTCCCTATTTTGTCTTCTATTGACCTTTTGCGGTGTTGGACAATTTTCAACCCGTCTTACAGTCTGAATGTTGCAGACAGCTATTTTAGCAGAGTTGATGAGCTCAGGCAAGGCCTCTGATTCGCTAAAGATGATGTATTACCCCTTTTTTGGTTTCGGTGTGTTGGCTGTTCTGCGCGGTTTGATGTCTCAGCCTGGTAAGACCACTACATCGATTGGTAAGCGGCCTCTGGTGGGAAGGAAAAAGAGAGTTTGAAACTCAAAATTCTGTATCCTGCTTGTATTAGAGCAGCTTCAATTTTCCCAAGCTTTGTTTTTCTGACATTAGTCCTAATTTATGAAGGAACACTAGGTTACTCTGTACTTCTGCTTCTGTTAGTTATGTTAGTTATAATATTGGACAGGAAATTTGGACTCCTGAACTGATGGATTCGGTAACAGTGACTTTCGATCTCTGTATACAAAAGTAGACATTTTCAATATTAAAGCCGTGCTATTCCATCAATTAATTACTTTTTTGGTAATTACTGGCTAATTTTGAAGAGGTTGCGCAACATTGTTTGTAAAAGAGCATCAACACATACTGAGGAGCGTTAACTTGGAAGAAAAAGACCGCTAAAACATGAGAAACAGACAAGACCTTGTCTGCTTTCGCCATGGTGTAACAATACAAACAAGTGAAGCGAACAACACGAAACCCTAATCGACTACCAAGTTAATAAAGAAGTGAAGAAGGTTCCACAGTTCGTGGTTATATGTCTTACAGATGCATTTGATCGCTTTTACTTTAGTGTTTGAGGAAGTCAATTCCCGAACCTCTAATCCTTGCTCGTCCAACAAATTAACGATTAGGGTGGCTTTCCAAATTCACTATCTCCACCACCCTAAACTAAATCTATGAGGGAACAAAAGATCATGCAAGGTGCGCTCTTGACTTCGCCCATTGCCCCATAATCATCACCACCTTCCTCTTCAGATCATGAACAGAAAAACAGCTGCAAACAGAATTTGTCACCAAGATCAGATTCAGTCATAAAACTATTAGGTGTTTGAAGAAGAATTAATTAATCACCTTGGAATCAAATATTTATATATAGGTCATGCATTCTCGCATGATAAGGCAGCTTTAATCCTCTCGACAGTGCAGGCAATAAGATTGTTAACAGTGGCCACCGATCCAAGAGAGAGTTTCGCTGTAGGAACTGAATCAACTAGAATCTGAAAAGCAACTGTGAGAAGCGATCCGCCTGCAGACCCTGATTCGCCAATACCTCCTGATCCAGTCCCATCAGGAAAAATAGCAAATCCTGAAGGAAGAAGGGCAACGTAATCTGGGTCACCACCGTTAAGTACTACATTCATCGCCACAATGTCTACCGGTGCGTAGATTACAAAAGAAGCTGTTTGATCAGTGCAACTCTCTTGCAATATCAGCATGTTGCTCTGGCTGGAATTTGCACTCTGAAATTTTTTTTTGTAAATCAACTGTCTAAGCAAGACTAAGGAGATGAAACAGGATAGAATGGCAGTGATTAAGTGCTGAGAAGCTTACATTTACTCGAAGTAGAGAGACACAGTTGCCTGTATCCCTGCCATTGGCAATATGAGCCATTTCTTGAACAACTCCACCGTTAGATAGGATATCCCACTGTATATACACAAGTACTGATTTAACCATACCAACCAATAGTTTAAAATTAAGTCCATGTGTTTCATTTTTTATTTAATTTATTTAGATGTTTGCTCTAGGTATCCATGCATATAGCTGTCCTTATTCCATACGATTTAGCACCAAAAGTAATTTCATCTTTTTGGTAAAAGAAATCAACTACCTCACTTCGAGAGTTCTCATCACGAAGAAAATCGAAAACCCTTTTGGGGGGTACAGGAAGCCAGAAAGAAGTTGCTGCACTGAGCACAATGCCGGGTGGCCTTCCCGGGTCATCTACACTCTTACGGGTCATGACCCTCACATCATCAGCCCCAGTTCCGGAAAGCGTCGTCCAAGTGTGAGCAGTTGACGCACTAACACCAGCGCAGAAGCTTATCACCATTCTCTCTGCTAGCTTCAACATACTTTTTCTTCCTTCTTGGTTGGTTATCACTGCGTAAAAATCCAACGGAATCAGGTGAAAATACATGTTCCCCTCAAATTTTTAGTAACAATACATTTTTTTTCCTATATCTTTTTACCGCCAACATCACCAGTGGGAATGTTTGTTGCCATGGAACTTGCAAGCCTTTCGCATTGGCGATCAAGAGTAGTGACCCAGCGTTTTGCTCCGAATGCATGGCCCGTACTGACTAGCTGCTTGTATAGATTATGAACACCTCTATCGTCCACTTCCACATGTTCTACCCATGTGACCTGAGATATACAAGTGCATTAAATACTTGCAATGCATATCAATAAATATTAGAATTATTGTGTACCTTTGAATACCCATTTGGCATCTCCTGAATTAAACACCCAGATGGCCTTCTCCGGCATCGTGCCACTGGACTAGGCCGTAAACTGTCCAAGGAAACATCCACAACTGCCCAGGTCCCGTCGACATGTTGTTTACAATATCTTACAAAATAGGATTCACGAGTGGGGACAAGTGGAGTTGGTAACTGAAATTCAGCGGTCATCTGGAGAAAAAAGCCAATCGATGCCCTTTTACTAACTAAATCGGTTGATTAATTCAGTTGTTAACTATCCTTAAGATAATATATGTAAGCAACTTCTGAAAGGTCTAAGAAATTAGATTCTGAATTACCACTTGCAATGCTCCGTTATAATTCCCGGCCACTCCTGTTGATAGAACCTCCAAAGTCATTGCTCTTGAGACTATGCCAGAAAAAATTGTTGACCATTGATTCTGGATACCAAACATATATATGAGCAATAGTAAAGTATCACACTATTCTCATACCGAAAAAGATCTTAGGCTTACCGCATCCATGAGATACTCAACAAGGTTAATGTGATTCATTATAACAACAGCAGTTTCCCTTGAAGCTTCACACTTATAACCAGTTGGTTTTGGACCAATTCCTCGAGGAAATGCCCTGATGTACTCATCTTCATTCAGTGTGGTTCTTCCATCTACATTATTCATCCATAATGGTTCGCCAATCTGGGCCATTCTAATCAACTCCTCCATTGCTGCGACTGCAAGCTCAATTATCATAGGCTTGTCAGCCTCAGTAGGAGCACTTAATGATCTGAGCAAGTCTCCAGCTCCATACATTTCCCCTCCAATGCCTGGTTGAGTGCCAAAGTTACATACACCGAGTTCAAGTGGTCGAGGAGGCATAGCACTTGAAATTAGAGGATAGTTCACCACAGGCTTGCCAACGTACTTGGCAGCAATTGCCGAAATGCGATCAATCTTCAGAAGAAAAAAAAAAGGGGGAAGTGAGGAAGCAAAAGACGGGAGTCAGTTTAGAAGATTTCAGCCTCTACGATGTTACTGGTTAATTAGTTGCGCATTTATCTATTAAAAATATTAACCTCTTCTCTCAATCTGCCATTTTCAAGCCTCAAATGATGTTCATCAAAAGACATCTCTCCAATAGCAGTCGGTCCCCCACAATTAGGACACGAGGCGTTGCTAAGAGCTTCTCTGTACCTCATGTTCTCAGCCCTAAGTTTTTCGTTCTCAGTTTGTAGCTGCGTGTTTTGACTTCGTTCGTGCTGAGTCTGCGAGAAAGAATGAAATCAAGTCCATGTAAGCTGAAGAAACCCTTAAAAAAAGAAAGTTTAAGGATCATTTGACTAAGGCAAACTCTTGAATTGTAGTGACCTTAAACTCTTGATCCTTAAACTTGTTTTTAAGAACATTATATGCTGATGCAAAATAGGTTAATATGATCATTATATGCTGGTGCAAATAGGTTAATCAAGTGCTGTACAAGTAATAAAAATTGTATACCTTCATTTGGGTGCGCTTGTTTTGGAACCAAAATTTGACTTGCAATGGCTCTAGTCCTAATTCACGGCTTAGCTCTTTCCTTTGCTTGTCATCCGGATGAGGGCACTCCTTAAAGAAACTGAGGAAAATATGAAAGTTTTAGATATGGAAAACAAGACTACTGAAAGTTAAAATGACAACAAATCATCAGTTAAGCATATCTTACGCTTCCATTTCTTGAATCTGATGTTGAGTGTGGCGGTGATAGCGCTTCTTTTTGGGGCGTGGATCTTGGTCGTCACCGGAGCCACCTTCATGGTTGTCACTGCCGGATTTGGTATTCGCACTGTCGAATTCTTCTTCTCTGATTCGAGCGGCGTCACTTTCAGGTGTGTTCTGGGTCATGTCCAAATGGTGAAACTGACCTTCCATCATGTTTGGCTGGAACATTATCTACAGATCTTTAAGATTCCTGAAGCTTATGGTTTTTCAATCTAACAACAGAATGGAAAATTTTCCCACTCAAAAGAAAAGCTATAACTACCAACATATGAGTACGTAGTAGATTCATGGCATATGCGTAGCAGGAAGCTGAAGCGCAAGAATATTAGGTTTTCTAGGGAAAATGACTCGTGTTGATGTACCAAAAACATAAGAATATGTGTCTGTCTGTCTCTGCACATGTGTCTTTGTAAAACAAATGGCTTTTACGCGGTTTGCAGATATCGAGAAGGATTTTGCTAGAAACTAGGTAATTAGTCTGGCTAAAGACTAATCGTCAACGTGATATGCCATTTTAACTCCCCTCGCGATGGACTAAATACGAAGAAGAAGAAAATATATGCTTTCGAGTAAATTCTGCTGAAATGGAATAAATCAAAATCTTCAAAAGGTGCCTCAGAAAAAGGTTAAGAGGTGGGTGAAACAAGAATTCTTTAAAGGAAACATATGGAAAATAATTTAATTCCCAAAAGCAGACCTGAGAAAGGGTAAGCGCTGAAGACGATCCGAACCCACCAAGACTCCCGTTTCTCCCTATCATTGATGGCATGTTTCTCGCCGGAATCATTAGCCCGGCCGGCATAGTATCACCACCCAGAAGCTCTAAGTTGTGTGTTGAGTTGGAATATAAAAATATATCCAACTTATAACCTGTTTTCTCTTGACGTGATCTTTTGGCTAGGACTACTTCAAAGTTCCCTTTAAGAGATGTTCTGGAATGAGGCAGAGCAGATTGAAGTGAGACTTCTTCTCTTTGTCTCTCTGAAATGGGTCTACTAGTTTAACTCTTAAGAGTTAAACCTAGCTGATACCAATGGAAGAGAAGAAAAAGCGTTCATATAATCCTAAGGATAAAGTTGGCAATTTGGGATCGATAGTCCTTCTTCGACAGGAAATAATATGGCTAAAATCCCAAATGCAAAAATGTAAATACTACAAAACTCCCGACTAAGATCCCGGAGAATCCAACCTTGCCTTCTCTGTCTCCTTTCTCTCTACAGCGTAATCTTCTCTGCACAACGAAGACAAGGTAAACAAGGATCAGGAGGAGACAAGAAAGATCAGGGAAATGATGCAACTTTTTTTATTATATATGTGAATGGGTGGTCTTGCAAAACCACTCCAATTCTTCAAACTTCTAAAAAAGGTCAGAGTGTGAGGCTATCCCAAGACCTACTTTAAAAAAAGATTTGACTTGCCAGTAGCTTACAGAAAACAGTTCCAAAAGACGGAAAAAGAAGGGTTTTCTTTGGATCTGGTTTTTCGCATTTACCTTGCATAAAGATACCACTTTTCGGGGTCTTGCCGGTTTAGTTGAGGGTTTTTATATGGTAAGAAGTAGGTCTATATGGCATGCAGTAAAAGACAGAAACAGAAGCGAAAGATAAAGAGGAAGAAGAAGAAGAAGATGAAGGGAGTAGAGAAGAGGAGAAAATGGGATCAGATAGAGAAAAAAATGAAGTGGGCAGCTAGTAGTTATTGCAGAGCGTATTGAGAGGGTGCAATAGCATTTAATGGCGGAGATAGGTGTAATTGCTGAGAGAGAGAGAGAGAGGGAGAGAGAGAGAGGGAAGGTAATAGAGATGTGTTCAATTGTCACCAAGGAGAGTGTATGGTGCAACGAATGACGGCTACCAAACTCTCCACGAAAATGTTTTGGTTCTTAATTTACCTTCAAATTCTTTCTAATTTCTCCATGTTCATTTTCTTTTGAACAACTTGTAACGTTAAAACTTCCTCAGTTCATCTCTTTTATGTTTCTTCTTCTCCCAGAATATGAATGGTTTCAAACGTAATTAGCATTCTTTGAACCATTGCTTGTTATATATGTGGCTGAAGCCAATGCATGTCTTGATGACTGGAGTCACCTATAATGTTAACTTGCGTACAGAAGCATAGGGTTTTGTGGGGTTTTGAAACCTCAAGCAGGACTTAACGAATTTCCCTTGATATACAAATTCTGACTATTACACAAAGCAAGCTATAACAATTATTAATCAGGAAAACAAGTATTTGGTCTATAAGACTCTCAGCGTTTAAATTAACCCCTTGAATGAATCCCATAAATTCTTTCAAACGTTTGATCGACAATACTACACAGTAATTTATAGAGAATGTGAAGGGTTGAGGGTCCCTTATGATGCCAATTTTGGCAATTTTTTCAACGAATTCCTTTTGTCTAATGTAGAGTATTTGGTGTATAATTTAATTTTTAGATTGTGTATAACTAGCACACTAAGATACATTTATTGTTCAATATTAATGTTTTATATTTTAATGAAATGTGCTTAAACAACAAAGTTGTTGAGTCAATTGTTGGTCTTATTTGAACACTTTCATAATTTTATAACTTGTTCCTTTTTTCTTTTTGCATTAGACACATCATATAAATTAGCGAAAATTGGTCTCACTTCAATGATAAAAAAATTAACTATAACTTTAATTAGGACTTATAATTATGTTAAATAAGCGAATCTCGTAATCTTTTTTTATAATGTCGTAATCTTTATCGTTAAAATTTTGAAAACATTATTTTGCATGTTTTGTTTCGTGATAAAGTGCAAATACTAATGAAAATGTTTAAAAAGGAAATGCTCTCTTAAAAATAGTTTTCCTGTAACTTAATTTAGAAAACATCTCTCAACTAGTAATTATTTGCTTTGGATATTATTTGTTCCCTTAAAAACTATCTCATGCAACTTAATTTTGAAGACATCATTTTCTTTTCACTTTCCAAGCTCCTTGTAAATAGATAAGAAATTAGACATTGTGAGATTTCCTTCTAGTAAACAAGGTGTATAGAGAAAATTTTAGATGCAAGTCTTTGACCTAGTTCTGGTAAGAAGATATGACCATCCCTTTATTTGTAAGTGTAAGAATGTATCTACATAGGTTAAATAGATAGAAAATTTTAGATACCCTATGTTATAATATCAAGTAATTAAGTAAACGGGAATCAATGGCTGTTTGAATAGTGTAATTTACACAATTTATTGTAATTGTTGTATTAAACTATTTGATAAACAAATTAAATAAATGTTTGGTTTTCTGAATTTAATGAACCCACTTGAAGAAAATCCATCCCTCTCCTCTTTTTCCATAACTTTTCCTTCAGGAGAGAAACCAACAAAGTTGATCTTTAGTCTTTAATGTTGATATTGATACGGAATTTGGTGTGTCAAGAGAGGATATAATATCAAGTTCAATTACAGAAAGGGAAACAAATTTGAATAGAATCCATCATCACCTTCTTTGCATTGTATATGCATTTATTGGATGTTAGATAGCTTAAAAGGGTACGTATCAATACATGTGATCATAACATTAAGGCGTCACGTTACGGAATCACAGCAATAATAACGACTTTGAATTACTTGGAAAACGATATACGCATACACATTTTATAGTCCTTATGTTGACTATATAATATTGCCATATCTAGCACCTAGCAAAAGAATGTCTTTATAATTACTTATTACGGGGCTTTCACTCCATTCTTAAGAGCTTTTAAGCATTTATCATATTTAATATGTTAAAATTATAACACTCCACTTTTACTTCATTCTTAGATGACATAAAATTCGTCTTCAATGGGTTATAGATTTATTAATAAAAAGTAGTAAAATTAGAAGCCTAATTAATAAGGAACAAGATCTTCTGTCCAATATTATCCTGTCTTATTCTGTCTCGTGAATCTCAACCATTTATTTTGTAGGACCCACGCGAGACCTACACAGAATTTACATAAATAAGCGGCTGAGATTCATTGGACATAATAAAACACCATAATATTAGACAGGAGATCTGGACTCAATTAATAAGTACATAGAGCAAGAATACTCATACACACATTAACTTATAGTTTTCATTTAAAAGAAAGGGTTAGAAAGGAGGCAGCTAGCGGTCTATTGACTATCATAAGGAAAAATTAAATCCCATAAGAGAGATGTGCTTTCTCATCCTTGATCCGGGAAAAGAATGTATAGCCCTGGAATTCAGGTTTCCATACTCTATTTTTCACATCTAATTACCTTATACGTATCCGTATTGCATGCACGTTGAAAGGATCCAACGTATCAGAAGTTGTATTTTTACTTCCTTATAGTTTCATGGCCCCTCCACGCAAACCCAATACCCAACCCTACCTACAAGAAAAGTACATATATATACATTCCTCATAAGCCAATAAGCCAACTTCGTTTCTTCTTTTGAATTTTATTACCTAGCCTTGTGGTAAATATGTCTCTCAAGACGTCATTTCTGCAATAACTTACACCGTACAACTACTGTGAAAGTAAAAGCGAGTACGTGGATTTTATACCTTGCATTCAAGGTAAGTACAATCCTATAAGCATGCGTACGTTAATTGATCCAATGTTACCATAAGTAAATAAGAGTCCAAATTTTCTGTCCAATATTACTCTGTCTTATTCTTCTTCTTTAGAGAACCACCAAAGCTAGCTAGCCCTTCTCTGTAAATAGACTATACAACTTTATCTGCAAAACAATCATTAAATGAGTCTCTGAGCAACTCAGGCTCTGCATGGCAAAGGCCATTTACTACGTTCATGCCTCTCTCGCACGTATTTAATGTGTTGACAACCAAACCATTTCATTTGTTCATTTTAAGAATTTTTTTTAAAAAGTTGATTTTTATATAAATATAGAAAGAAAAGGAAAAAAGACAAAATGGGAGAGAGGGCAAAAACTTTTCACAGTCACACACACCCCAACCCCGCTCTCCAGTGGGACCCAACTCAGTAATTGTACTTCGCCCTATCTGGTTGGTTGGTGTCAACCATTGCGGGTCCCACCCTAATAGACGACAACTGGGGTAAAACATTGTCCGTTCAGAAAGCGCGTGGGGACGTTTTACGCGTCAAAGGCAAAAACGACGTCGAGCAATAGGATGGATTACATTACATTCCTCCATTCTAGGGGAAGAAAGAAAAAGTCAAAGATGACGTCCCAGTTACAGATTGGTCCTTAACCATAAACTATTCCTCCATTATGGTTGGCATAGTGTTTTGAAATTCAGACCGAATTGGTCGATTCGACCAGTTTAATCAGTAATCAGTCGGTTATCTAATTTGGTAATTTCTAAAAATCAATTCTTAATTGAACCAGTGCGAATCGGTAAAAATCAGTTAATTGATCGGATAAACTGGAACTGGTCGAATCGGTTGGTCACTGGTTCAATGAATTTTTTTTTTTTACTTTTTCTTTCCAAAACGCATCACGTTTTTATTTATATTTATTTATATTATTTGAACCGGTCAAATGAATTTTTTATTTACATTTATTTATATTATTTGGTATATTTTCTATTTTTTAATATTAATAATATTATATATAATTAAATATAATTATTACGTATTTATGACGTCACACCGATTCGATTGGTGGTCGAACCGATCGAACCAGTGACGAGTAAAGCTTCCAGTTCAACGTCCGATCTAGGTTTCAAAATCTTGGTTGACATTATTATTATCTAAAAAGAATCTTAATAAGTTTATATATTGTAAGTTCTTTGTTTTTTAATTGTGCTTTTATACCATGTGTAGCATATTATTAATTAATTAATTAATACATAATATGCTACACATTGATTCATTTGGGTCCGTTTTCTCTTGTCGGACAGATTAATGAATAAGCATACCCTAATTAATTAACATGCTACATGTTAGATCATATGCGATATGATGATGCATGCTTTCGGACAGATTAATGAATAAGCATAGCCTAATTAATTAACATGCTACATGTTAGATCATATGCGATATGATGATGTATGCTTTTTCTACATAACGTTAACAAAAGTTTTGGGTACAATTTATAAGTTGGGTACTTAGAATTTAATTAATTTGTTCATTCTAAAATATAAATTATCTAATTATAAATGAATTAACAATAAATTAAAAGAGTTTAATTTATGTAATCCTAAATATAATTTAGGGTCCTAATTTGTATCTATTATCAATGTATTTGGGAACCTAAAGAGTCACACATAAAAAATGAGTTAAAGAGAACAAAGATGTTTTAATCAAGTTGGACTTGAATGTAAAGATTGAGAAACTTTATGATTAAATATGATATATTTAATAATTAAGGATCATTATGAGATATTATATTTTAATTGATAATTAAACTTTAATTAGAATTATTTATTTATAATTCTAATTGAAGTTTAATTGAAATTAGAAATTAATTTAATTAAATTACTAAAATGTCTAAAACTTATTATAATATAGTTAAGTTCTAATAAAGCTAATACTTCTTGCTTAACCATCTCTGTAAAAGTTACCGAGTTCTCTCAATTTGTTCTGTAGATATCATTAGAGGTTGGACACTTGTGTGACTACAATGGTTGAGATGGACAGATTTTAGAAATGATTCGAAGAATATGACAAGAATATCATCAAGTTTTGGAATAAGGTACGGATTAAGATTCACGCTTTATTATAATTTAATATTTAATACTTTTATAGAATTAAAGTAATCTTGGTTTTTGAGAAATTAAAATACAAAAAGTTTCATAATAATTTCGTTACAGTTGGAATCACATCCCCTCCTGATTTCCCAACAGTGGTATCATAGTCAACTTTAATTCTATGATGTGATTATATTAGTTGGTTGTTAGTCATCTTAAATTTTGGAATTGAATCTACAAACTCTATGTTAGAAAGCAAACTCTCTTTTTTGGACATTTGGCGATTAACTAGTGAAATTCCAAATATTTGCTTAATAGTTTAGAATTGTAGGTGTCAAAGTTTGAGTGTTGTTTTTATCATGTTAATACACATGTATTAGGAGGTGTCAAAGTTTTAGTGTTAATTTGTTATAATTAGGACACATATCGGGGACATTTGTCATTCCCTCTATTTACTAATTGTCTTCTATGTTTGTTAATATCGGCTTAGGATGCCTATATAAAGGCTAGCTCTCTTCTATTGTAATTTATGAATAAAGTAAAATAAAAAGGTGCAATAGCACATTGTGTGAAAAAACAAAGTGTGTGCAACGTGTGACATAAAAAAGAGTCGTAGCTTTTAAGAAAAGAAATTTTTTTTGAGTGAATATTTTTCAAATTTTATTTGGAGCCCATCAAGTTTCCAACAAGTAGTATCAAAGCAAAGATTTATTTATTCGTGAATTGGTGAAGTAATGACTAACTTGATCCAGCCTCAAGTTTCGAAATTGACAAAGACAAATTATGAGAATTAGAGCATCCAAATGAGGGTAATGCTTGGTTCTCATGATTTATGGGATATTGTTGAAGATGGATATAATGAGCCTGTAGATGCAACTATCGAAGCAGCCTTATCGAATGTCGAGAAAAAGACATTGAAAGAAAATTGAAAGAAAGACAAGAAGGCATTATTCTTTATCTTTCAAGGTGTTGATGATATTTTAGTCAAGTTGGATTTGATTGTAAAGTTTGAGAAACTTTATAATTAAATGTAATATATTTAGTAATTAAGGATCATTATGAGATATCATATCTTAATCGATATTTAATTAGAATTATTTGTACTTCTAACTAAAGTTTAATTGAAATTAGAATTCAATTTAATTAAACTACTAAAATTTCTAAAACCTATAATAAATAGAGTTAAGCTCTAATAAAGCTAGCACTTCTTGCTTAACCATCTTTGTAAGAGTTACAGAGTTCTCTCAACTTGTTCTGTAGATACCAACAAAGATTGGACACTTGTGTGACTATAGTGGTTGAGATGGACAGATTTTAGAAATGATTCGATTATACGATAAAAATATAATTAAGTTTTAGAATAAGGTACGAATTAAGATTAATGCTTCATTATGATTTAATATTTAACACTTTTATAGAATTAAAGTGATCTTAGTTTTTAAGAAATTAAAATACAAAAAATTTCGTAATTATTTCACTACAGTTGAGATCAGATCCCATTTTGATTTCCCAATAGTAGTATCAGAGTCAAATTTAATTTTATAATA
>JANKYF010000009.1:2326332-2338197 GCA_029829435.1 Erythroxylum hondense
AATTTGTCGGACATATTGAACATGTTTCCGTATTTCAGTGATTTCTTGATCTAGGAAGCTTCGATTGAAGTGATTTTTGTTTCTGATTATTATAGAGGCATGAAATTCCCTTTTAGCTTAGGTATTGGATTTTAATTTCGGGCCCTAAGCAGATCAGTTTTATTGAGTGAGATTAAGGTGATTCTTACAAGATTTGTTCGGAGGACATTAGTATAAGTTCAATTCGAGTTTCCTTTTGTGGTGAGGAATTCCTCCCTCATGAGATGCGCGTCCAGATGTCACATAGGACGTCAGACACGTGTCTCACCATGGTGGGGTTCCAACATATATACTCTGAATCCTTTACTACTGGTAATGTAGCCCATAAAAATAGCTTCATCTAATCTTGCCTCAAACTTCCAAGGTTGGCTTTTCCATTGTTTAAAATGAAGCACTTATAACCAAACGTTTATAAATAAGCATCATTCAATTTTCTTCCTTTCCACAACTCATAGAGGGCCTTCTTGAGTATAGGTCTTATAAGACATCTGTTAAATACAAAACATATCGTGGATACTGCTTCTGCCAAGTATCCATAAGGTAGTCAACTTTCACACAGCATGGTCCTGACCATATCAACCAAAGTTCTGTTATTTCTCTCTACAACTCCATTTTGCCAAGGCATCCTTAGATAAGAGAAGTTATGAGTTATACCATTGCTATCATATAATTCTTTAAACTTTCTGCTACCAAATTCTCCTCTATGATTAGTCCATATTGAAGTGATGTAGTACCTTTTTTCTATCTGAATTTTTTTGCAAAACTTCTCAAACACTTTAAAAATGTCATCCTTATTTGATAAGAAATGAACTCATGTAAATCTGGAGTAATCATCTACTAGAATAAAATTAGAATGTTTACCACTAAAACTTTAAGTCCTGGTGGGACCGAATAAGTCTTTGTGCATAAGTTTAAGTACTTGGCTAGTAGACACAATCTGCTCCTGACTTGTTTACCTTTTAAATAAGTCTCACAAGCCTGATTGCTTTCAAATTTTAAGGTAGGTAGTCCTCTTACTAACTCATTTTTGGACAATTTTGATATAATGCTCATATTGGCATGTCTAAATCTTCTATGCCAAATAAATGAATCATTTTCTAGAGAGACAAAACACTTAACATTTTGTGAGGACACATCTTCTAGTTGAGCACAATATATATTCTGATTTTTAGGAACAATAAACATAATTTATCATTATGAATTTCGACAATTTCACATGGAGATGCATAGAAAATGACTTTGTAACCCTTGTCACATAGGTAACTCACACTTATCAAGTTATGTTTCAAATCATCAACAAAGAGAACATTATCTATGGAGGTAGAGTCAGAATCACCAATTTTACCAATTCTGATGACCTTTGCTTTATTGTTGTTTGCAAAGATAACATTACCTTAGTATTTTCTTTCAATGTAGTTGAAGTGTGATATTTCACTTATCATGTGTCTCAAACAACCACTATCAAATATCCATTGATTCTTCCTTGTCCACATTTTGAAACATAGCTGCAAAAAGCATTATTTCATTTTAGGTACCCAAAATGTTTTGGGTCCTTTTGGGTTAGTAGTTGACCTTGGTCTCCAAACATACATTTGAGATAATTTCGCTTTACAAAAATTACAAGAATGACTAATGTGACCATTTTTACCATAATAATCACACAAAATAGATGAATGATAGCTGTTATGATTTTTTTAACTTAGCAGGTTCTTGCTGTTTTGGCTATAGTTGCTGTTGGATTTAACAAAGAAGTTTTGTATGGCCTGATATTGTTATTTTCATTGTATCCTATTCTGGCTATACCAAAACTTGCATTTACCACTACCAAGCAATGCATCAAGATTCTTCCTTCCATCAATGAAATTTTCCATATCTATTTCTAAAGATAAGATCTTTCCAGGACTTTTATCCTTTTCAAGTTCTAAGGTGGTGACTTTTTCTTCTAATTATCTTACCTTATCATAATCATTTTTTAGCAACAAATTTTCCAACTTAGCTACTCTTTCTTCCAAAACTTCCTTTCAAAATCCTTTTGCTTATAGTCAACCTCAAATGACATATTCTTGGTTGTCAAATTCTCATTCACAGATTCCAATGATTTAATCTTACTCTTTAGAGATGCATCATTACTCTTGGACTTCTCAACTTTTTTGAAATACTTCACTGTCAACCTTTTGTACTGATCATACAATTTATGTTATACATTTTTCAATTCATCAACTTCAATATTAGATTTAGAATAATATACCTCATCATCTCCTGATTCAGCCATAAAGTAAACTTTGCTTACTTCTTTTGGCTCTTCTTCTTCAAAGTTTTCATAATCGTCATCTAACTAGGTTGTAGTCATCGCTTGCTTTTTGGATTTTTTGTTCTCCGTCTTGTCCTTTTGAAGAAGAGAACATTGTTGTCTTATGTGTCCATACTTCTTGCAATGATAACATATGATTTGATTATTTTATATATTGCCATTGCTGCTGCTGCCTTTTGATAGGAATCTATTATTTCTAGCTTTCTTGTTTCTTTCTCTTTTCTTCATCAGCTTCTTTTTATAGAAGTGGACATATTGTTTGACCATAAAGTTGAACTCGTCATCTCCATCTATTTGTAACTCAGCGTCACCTTTATCACTGTTTGATTCATCACTTGTTTTCTGTGCCATTCCTTTTCTATAAGAGGATCCTTCATCTCGCCTATGCTTAGTTTCATGGATCATCATATTTTCTCGAAGCCAATTGAGTGAAATAACGTCTAGATCCTTTGTCATTTCTAGAGTTGTCACCTTAGGGCTCCATTCCTTTGGTATTGACCTCAGAATCGTCGTTACGAGCTTGCCATCGGAATATATCTTTCCTAATTTCTTTAAGGTCATGATGATGTTGTTGAAGCGTCTGAAGAATTCATCTATGGTCTCTCCCTATTTTATGCAAACAGTTTCATATTGATGCACAAAAAGACTTATTATATGCTTCTTTACCTCATTCGTTCCTTTAAATGTGACTTAGTTTTTTCCAAATTTCCTTTATTGTAGAATAGTATGATATTTTCTCATATTCTTCTGGAGATAATGCACAGATCAGATGATGTTTTACTATAGCATTTAGCTGTGCATTTCTTCCATTAACATCAGTATGTACTTCTACGTTATCTAAATCGGGAAGTGTAGCTCCAACTCTAATGGCTTGCCAGACTTAAATAACTACAGATTGGAGATAGATTGTCATTATCTCTTTCCAGCATGAGTAGTTGTTTCCATTAAAGTATGGAGGCTTTGTGATGGATTGTCCTTCAAAACTTCTCATATTATTTGTCATGATCTGTCACGTGCTATAAAACACAAAAATGTGAAAACTCACTCTAATACCAAATGATAAAAGCAGTAGGACCCTATCCGATGATAAAGCCTTTTAAACAATAGGAGTCTATTAGGCAATAGGAACCTTTTGTGGGTTAGGACCCTGCTTAAACAAAAGGAGCCTACTGAATGATAAATCACGTTAAAATAATTTAAAAATAGAAAGTGCCTGTTAAAACTGAAAGGAACCTCTCACAAGTTAAAAACAGAATGAGTCACTTATTAAAATGAAGGAGCCTCTTACTAAAAAGAATGCACATACAATATGCTTCGAAAATTTAAATGTTAAAGAGAGAGAGAAAAGGATGCAGTTGACTTATACTAGTTCAGCTAACAACCAAGCCTACGTCTAGTCACTAAGTATCCAACTTTAGTATTTGACTATAAGAATCTGAGTATTAAATTTTACGAGCCTCTCTAAGCTCATAAGTACATTTTTTCAAGGTTCTCTAACCTTCCACACTCGAAGTGTATAACAAGCTTCTAAAAGATCACAAAAAATAAAATGTAAAATAAAAAATAAGTTCTCAAATAACAATTTCTCTCTTGATAGAGTGATTTCAGTTTCTAAGGCACAATAAGAATGAAATGACTCTCAAAAATATGAATGTTGCTCAAATGTTTCGAAAGTTTGAGTATGCTCGTTACTTCATAAGTGTTATTGCTCTTTTTAAAATAGTCAATTTCTTCAACTAGCTAGTGCTTCATCTTAATTCCGAGTTGATTTTGGATTTTCAATATCATCTCTACTGGAACAAAAATTTTCACAGCAAATTATTCGACAAGGTAAGATCCTCCTGGATGTTAATAAGGAAAGCTTACTAAAAAGGTTACTGCAAGAAAGGAAGTAATTTCTTATTATTTTATTTCCTTTCAAGAATTAGATCATTAATTGTACAAGGAAATAAATCCAATTTGAATTTTGAAATATTATACAGTTATTCAAAATTGAAAATCCTAAACCTTGAGCTAACATCTTTCAGTAATTACTTTTTCTATTTTTTCTTTTAAGGTTGTGAGGATTAAATGGTTTAAACTAAAACAACAATTTTAGATGTTGCATATATAAAACTTTATTGCAACTATTTTTGAATTTTTTTGCTTTTTTATATGCAACCACAAGTTATTATTATTGTTGCCTTTTAATATAATTAAAGGCAATACTTATTGGGTTATATTAATTTTTAGTAACACATTTTAAATTGTTACAAATATAACATTGCCTAAAGCCCTTTTTGTCGTAGTATATGCCAAGTAACAAGAATGTCTTAAATAATATAATTTACTTCATAGCCTCATAGAATGAATTTTATGATTACACACACAGCATGCCATAGACCCTCTAGTACTCCATCAAAACAAATTTCCATAGGTTGAAAAATCATTTATGGTCTATAAAACAACCATAAGCATTTTAAAATTTTCACCTTCTATAGCATCATAATTTCTAACACAACTTCCTAAAGATCTTTTGAACCATCAATTAATGGTTGTACATATTTACTAGGAGTATTAGGCATTGGAATAAGCAAAGACAATAGGAAAAAAAGCTTATTCTTACACTTTCATAGGGGTAAATTATATGGCACAAGAATTACGACTTGCATGCTAAAAGAAGTACTCATATTACTTAACATATTAAATCTATTATAGGCAAACCAAATAGAACATTATGACAAATTTGCTATAAACAATGAAAACTTTCCATCAAAGTCTTTCCATTCATTTGAGTTTGTTGGATGATATAAGAAATTATCATCATATGTTTTTATTTATGCCACCTTACATATATGACCACTTTTGTTGACATAAATAACCTTTGTAGTCGTGGTTTAAAAGGGAAATATCTCAAGACTTTATAGGTTATCTTTTTCATTTTTTTATCATCCACTAGCCACTTGGATGTACCACAAATTGGACTTTCTTAAAGATTTTTAAACTCCTTTTGAAATATATCATAATCATACCTACACATATTTATTGATATATATCATAAGCCTATGTTCCTTAATAAGTTTTTTGCTTCACAATAAGATTTGGACAATTTGTAGCCAACCAATAATGTATCTTTGAGTAAGTCAATCAATATGTTAAAAGATTTGTTGCTCTACCTACTATATACCTTCAAGTGCAACAACTGCAGAATAAAAAGATAGTTATGAGAAATTGTGGTATATATTGAGAAGTGTTTAAGGTCAAGTTTTCATCAAGAAAAATAACTTTGATAATTTAAAGATGTGATAATCAAGATTTTAGGTACATTGGTCGACCGATATAGGTATAGGTTAGTGGTCAACCAATGTACGTTAAAGTTATAAAAAATTTGTGTGTTAAAACTAAACAGTGATATTAGTTGACAATTGGTCAACCAGTATTTCAACTAATAGATTTTTGTGGAATAAATGCACATTGATCAACTAATAGTCTATAATCATAAGCTAATATACTATAACTAGTCACTACAACAACAAATTTTTGTCTCTAATGACTATATTGGGCGTTAAATTTTTATAAGTACATAGCTTCTCATTGATTTTGATATAAAAAATATTTTGAGTTTTCTGTAAATGCATTTCAAAGATTTTTTCTTAGTACTTTTAAGTTTGTATTACTGCATTGTAAAGTATATATGTGAACCTTTAAGTTAAAAAAAAAAAGGAGTGACAGATTACTCTTTACCCAAAATCAAATAAGATTTATTGTAATAAAGTTCATCTTCCCTCTATTGAAAAAAGAATCTTAACAAAAATTCAAGAAATTATTTATTGAACTATTATAAAACTTTTTACTTTTCTATACTTTTTATTAAAAATAATAATGAACTAATTAATGAAAGTATATGCAAAAGCTCACTGTAAATAGAAATAATAATTAAAGATTCGAGATATCTCAATTTTTAGATAAAGTTTGCTTTAATTAATTACTTACTTAGCACTAAAAACTAACGAGAAAGGGGGGAAAATCTATGGATAACAGGAAGCTGGCGTTGTACTGAAAACTTAACTTGGAAGCCGTACTCCGAGGCCAACTTGGGCTGTCAACATGTTTGGTTGCAATCCCCAGGCCAACCTCTGGAATTGGCATCGTCCTACTGCACAACTAACATCTTTCAATTGACCCGAGTTTTAGCGTGTCAGCGTTGTTGCCACCATTTTGTCATATTCTCTTCCACAATTTAACTTTGATTTTTTTAAAAAAATTTGTCTATGCTGTTCCTCTTCCTACTTGATTGACTCATTTAGACATTAATTGTATTTGTCCCTCACAAAGAAAATGGCTCCCTCCCAATCTTCTCCTTCAAAGCCACAAAGGTCAACCCTACCTTCCTTTAATTTCTCTCCTCTTGCACGTTCTCTCTCTCTCTACATTTTCAGTTGCAACCGCTAATTTAAACTTCCCCAACTTCTCTGGCCCCACTTTGCTAAACCAAGATTCTATATCATGCCCTCCCCTTTTCTCTTCTATCACTTCCATCATCTCCTTTCTTCTTCTTCTTCTTCTTCTTCCTCTGCCTCTTCCTCTCCTATATATAAATCCTTCTTTCAAAAGGTTTTAATACGAATCTTCCTCCCTTCCTCCTCCTTCTTATTGATTCTATAAGTTGTTTGTTTTTGGATGAAAATGGATGACTCTATGAATCATTCATCAATTAACAATGTTATTGTTGATTCTATGGAGGAGACACCAGAGTCACCCGAGGAGAGTGGATGGACTGCTTACTTTGAAGACTTCTCTACTCACAGAGAAGATAGTTTCTGTTCTGGGTTTGATAGCTGTTCCTTGGTTTCTGATGCGGCTTCTTTTCCTGTATGGAAACCATCATCTGATGATCACCACAACAATAATCATGTCATAGCATGTTCTTCTATCGACCGCCAGATGAATTTGCCAAAGAAGCTGTCGTTCAAGAAAACAAGAGCCAAAGAAATTTCCGATGATGATTCTTTGGAGGACACGGCTAGCTCTCCAGTTAATAGTCCCAAGGTTTGATTTTCTTATACATGGATCAGGGTTTTGATCATCCTCAAACCTACGTCTCATATTACGTTAATGCTGTCGAAGGAAGCTAATTTTTTGCACTTGCTTTCTCTTTTCTATCTTCTCCGATACAAACATAAAGATCAGTGATTTGAGAGGTGCCGTCGACATGAATCCCAGGAAAATCAACGATCATTCCATTAGTTCTTTGGTAAGTTTGATTCTCTATGTGAAAAGTCTATTAATTTCTTTTTTCCAGTATTTATATATCATGGATAGGTAGGTTATGTTTCCACTCCATGACATATATACATATTGCTAACCTAATATAGAACTGGTTATGGTTGTAGGGTATAGGAGGCAGTACCCTAGACAATTATGGAGGACTGGTAACAGATGGAAGGTGTGATTTTGGAACGGGATTTGATGTGAACAATAATCAGTGTACAGATTTGAAGAAGAGAGGATTGTGCTTAGTCCCCCTATCGGTGTTTGCTAATTATCTTGGTTAATTTCGTGACTAGTCATAGCTTTGTACTCTCCTCTTCCTCTTTCCTATGTATCTTACTTGCACCCGAATATATGATCAGGCTGTATAAAGTAAACTTCTGTTCATACGTTAACTATGAGGTGTTCAGCTTTATGCATAGATTTTCCATATATCTTTCTTGTTTTCTTTATGCTGACTATAGTCACGGGGTGATGAAAGTAGGGTTACGTCGCAAAAGCATATGAGGAATATTAATCTTAACCTTTTAACTCTAACGAATGCCAATGGATTTTCATCAAAGTTGGACACCGTCAAGTCTCGTCTTTTGTGTTTACTTTTCCTTTTTGGTTTAGGAGAGGAGAATCTACTATGTTTAAAACCTATATATAGGAGCTGGAATGGATTTTGTGATTAGAAAACTGTTGAATTTCTAGGAAACATGGAAGTACATAGTCGTTTTCATTTTGAGTAAATGTCTCAGAGAAATACATAAGGAGTTGTGTTGTAAGGGATGCATACATTGTTTGGGTGGTGGCAAGCAGCAATTACGGGAAAAACAAAGTTGATGAGATGAGAGTGGTGTAAGTAAGAAAACAACAAAATGTTGTCCCCAGAGCCTTAATGTACCACTGTCCGCCTGAAACTGTAAAAGTTAATTTCTTTTTAGTTACAACTAAACTAAAGAGAGGAAATACATGGTTTATGGTTCTAGATTACGGTGTTTGGCATTTGCAGATTTCAGCATGCATGTTCCAGGGCAAGTGGGGAAAATGAAAATTGCATCAGAATCTTAAAGAATATGGAGTTCCTTGTAGCCAGAAAGTGAAGAAAGAAAAAGTAAATATTAAAGAAAGAGTTAGATTGATGAGATTTAATATGAATTCAGTCCCAACCTCTTGCAGGCCATTCATTTAAAATACTCAGAAACGGCTGCAAATAGAAGACCCCTCCATGTGCATATGGCATTTAAGGCAGGTATGCAACAGAAGAGAACAGACTTCTTTATAGGACATTCAGCTGTGACATAATACCACCTCCTTTTTTGGAATTCTTCTGTGTTGACTCTTGCTCGTTTTCATTTTCTTCAAGATCTTTTATGCTAAATCTCCTGTTTTTCTTTGCCTGTGAATAATTGAACTGTTTAAACAATCATGAATGCCTATAAGTTATTAGTTAAAGTGTTCTCTCCTTATATTATAATAACCTAGAGAAATTGGAATCCAGTTAGAGAAATATAGGGATAATATTTTTAGCTAGAGTAGAGTATTTCCAATTTGGATATGATTTTACTATAAATCTGTCATTACAATTATACTAAGTTTGTCTAAACAAAAACAAAATCACGAGAACCAAAATGTTATGTTAACTGTTGATTGGAAGTTGATATATGCATTTGTCGCAGTCATGTGGAGACATGTATCGTCGTTTGATTGTTGGATTGAGTAATTAATAATGCATAAGAGTTTGATTGGATAACTATCGATTAGCTTTGGATTAAACCGAGACAAATTCTATGAACAAGCTTGCTTAATTAAGTTAGGTTGTCAATCAAACGAGATAACCACCACTAATGATGTGATTTAAGCTTTAGAGTGGTAGATCACATGTCTAACACATCACCTGAGGCATTATAATGTCGTTATAATAAGTCTTCATTTTCAAAAACATGATCAACTACAATGATACCTCTAGAGTCTAATCTGAGGGTGAGTTTGAATTGGTACGCATAAACCATGTCCGCATGCGTATAGATTATGTCCTCCATTATAACATCATTATCCATTTGTCCCCTAGACGAATGGATTAGAGAGATGATTTTTAGTATTAGTAACATGTGTTGTCTTGCTAATATGTTATATTTGTAACTGTACAATTATTCAAAAGAATCAGTGAATGATATGTGGTTGTTTGGCCTTGAGCGTGTTATATATTCCCATCAAATGAGTTGACTTCTGGAGTATATAATTCCCTTCCCTCACATTACCCATACATTTAAAAAACAACAAGGCTTTGGGACTTTGGAGAAGTCAGACAAAATTCTTGGAGGTCGAAGATATCTAATCCTACATATTGTTATGGTTTAATTGTCCCACATCGGTAATAAAAAGAAACTGACATGGAGTTTATAAGCTTATTAGCTCTTCCACCCTTTAAGCTAGCTTTTGAGGTTGGTTCTCTCATAAGACTTATAACAATTGGTATCAGAGACGGTTTTATAGTGGTGGCCCATGGAGTGATGGCTGAGAAGTGTCAGCCGTGACCAACGTGGCCGTGATCAATGAGGTCATTGGTCCTTATGGAGGGACGAATATTATGATTTAATTGTCCCACATCGGTAATAAAAGAAACTGATGTGGAGTTTATAATCTTATGAGCTCTCTCACCCTTCAAGCTAACTTTTGGGGGTGGTTCTCTCATAAGACTTATAACACATACCAACTACGTTAACAATAATGACTATTAATTAAGTTGATAATCTTGTATTTAACATCTAATTTTCATTAAATCTACTATGAAGCTTACTAGATTTGATGAAACTAGTAACGGTATGTGTCCTTTAGTTACTGTAAGGCTCTGGTCCGATTCCCAGGCCTGTCCCCTTTACAGATATGTAACATAATTAGCTTGTTCCTGAATCAACACGTAATGTTTGTTATAACTTTGTACGCTCTTTCTCGATATAACCAACTGGCCGGCATGGCCTTAACTCGTCACGTTGGCTAGTACTTATGTACTTGCTACATGTATATATATATATATATATACACTATAATTGTCCTGCAGAAACTAATTAGGATTGCAAATTAGAAAGCTCATTTCTTTTTGGTTACCAACTTATACTCATGAATGATTATATAAATCCAGTTTATATTGTAACTAAACTGGATTAGGATTACAGCTTTGTAACTAGTAACCATCAACTCTATCGTATCGTAGTTATGCATGCATAATTGAAAACGAAATAATTCCCGACGATAACATATACACTAACTGTCTTGGTGGAAATTGTAAGCTAGGATCCCACAATTATGGATATAAAAATTCAACCATCACAGTATGGAGAAAGTTGGAGTCGCAACGTGACCTGAAATTGTCCTATATATACCAATTATGTACACTCAACGATCCAAATTGTAGAAATTCCAATCTCTTACAGGCTGGCTACCACAACACAAAAAGATGGAACGCATGCCAGTCCGGGCTGCAACTCCAATATTGATAACAATATTTTAACTCTTTGACCTCATTGGTAAGCATATATACAATTGTAATTTTCGTCAAAACTTCAGCTCAATAAAACTTCAATCAAATTCAAGAATAGGCATTTTAGATTTGCTTCTACTTTCAGGTTTATTGACTTTTTGTATAATAGGAATGATAATTGGGTGATGAAATTGCCTGGTAACATTAAAGCTATGTCATAACAAATCGATTTGGCCTTCAAAAGCAAGTGCCATAGATGGTAATAACTATGAAAAAAATTACACAATCCTGGCATTAAAAAGGTTTAATTAAGCATAATTATTCAGTAAATAAGCACGATTTTTGAACTCATGTAACAAAAAATTGGGATAATTGCGAAATGATATTGGGATTGGCGGCTGCCGGCCAACATAGTCATTGCTTTGGTAAGAACTCCGAGGAAGCCTCGATGAGATTGACATGGTTTGCGTGATTTTCGGGCAGGGTACAACCCACCTAAGAGAGAAAGCTAGCATAATTAATTAGTGACGGAAGAGGAAGGGCTATAATTCTGATGGAAGGAAAAATAATTGGTGGTGATATGAGTTTTCTCAACGCATGGCCCCACCAAAGGCTGGGGTTAATAATGTTACTATGTGCGTGCATACTTGACCCTCAAATCGAGAGAATTTTAGATCTTCTGTCTAAATTTATGGTATCTTACTGTGTCCAGTAAATTTCAGCCATTTATTTTTGTAAATTTTATGTGAGTCCCGCGTAAATAAATGCGGGTCTCACAAAAATAAATGACTGAAATTTA
>JANKYF010000009.1:2443279-2456269 GCA_029829435.1 Erythroxylum hondense
GGAATAAATTCAAAAGGTTTTGAAAAAGTTAAGATTATTTTCTAACATTACCAAATATTAGGATTTCAATTAAAAGTTGACCTATAGATAAAAATGTCCCTTTTGCCTTTCTTCTTAGTGATACGTTATTGTAGGTATTTATTTTATTTTAAATCTTCTTTGCTTTATAAATGTCAATATTGCATGTTAATTTACATGTTTTATGATTTTGCTTCTTGGGTTTCAATATGTGTGCCTCTCTTTTTTCCCTATTATTCCTTTTGCTTCATTTCCTTTTTACATTCAATGTTTTATGTTTTGCTCTTTGTTGTTTAAGATTTATCACTAATTTCCTAAAATTTCCTCTCTTATTGTCATATAATCTCCACTAACATTTATCCTCAACCATGAATTTTGAGCTCATTGCCTCACCATTACGTACATGTTTTTAGTGATCCTGGGTACCTTGATATATATGTAGCTTGTAAAAGTGACAATGATCTTCTTGAATAATCGTCGGTGAACTTAGCTCCAAAAATGTATGAAACCTTACTTATATTCTTCATCTTAAATGTGGTTTATAAATAATTTATTTATTTACTTAACAATTTGATTATTGTCAATAGTTATTGAAATATCATCCATGCATAATAATAAAATTAAAATTTTATTATTGAATCTTTTAATATATACTTAGTCATCTTTATCAATTATACTAAAACTATATGAAATAATTATAATAAGAAACTTCATAAACCGCTGCCTTTAAGGTTGTTTAAGACCACACATTAACTTTAACAATCTGAACACTTTATGCTCTTAGCCCTTTTGAACTAAACTAATTGGTTGTTCTATATAAATTTCTTCATTTAATTCTCTATTTAAAAATGCAATCTTCATATCCATTTAATGTAAACTGAGATGCATCCCAACCATTAAAGGTAGATATAATCGATCTGATGTAAACCTCACACATCTTCTCATATTCAATCTCTTCTTGTTGTGTGTATCTTTGTTCCACTAGAAATGCTTTATATCTTTTAATATTTGAGAACTCATTTGTTTTTTTTTTTTTTGACTTTACATCCTTTAGGTAGATTAACCAAGTCTCGGATTGAGCTCATTAAAGGTAATTCTTATTTCTAATACTATAACTCATTAATCATTAGCAAGATTAAACTAAGTCTTTTTACATTTATTAACTCATTATTTTCTTATGGAACTACTATAAAGGTTTCCAATTTGTTGTCAAAAAGTTTTCTAGGAACTAATTCACTCATATTATGGGCAATTGAAAATTTTGAGGAACAGATCTCTTTACATTCATATTGCTCCCACTCTTATTTGATAATGTTAAAGAACTACCACTAGATTGCAATTATGGTCGATCAAAAACTAATTTATCGTCTCCTAAATTACTCCCACTTGGATGGATTTCATTCAATTAATCTCGAACTTACTATAATAGCCTGATTTAGTAACTCAAAGATAAATAAGCTTTGTCCTATAACTTTTTGTTTAGAATAATTAGATATAGATATGCTTGTAAAAAAAACTTAGGGTAGTATAGTTTTACTTCAACTTTTCTGCTATGATTTTTAGTTTTTGTTTTTAAATTTAAGTTTTTTAGAAAAAAAACATATTTGATTGTTAATGTCTAATAATTACATATTAGATAAGATTTAAAGATAATTTTTAAATAAATAAATAATATTTTGTTTTAATATATTATATAATATTTATTGATAAATTAGCTAAAATTTAATATATAACTTTAACAACTGCCCTAAAAAACCTTTGTCCTCAACTAGGTATTGTTAAATCTAAATAGAAAGTACCTCCTATTTCTCGCAAACATATCTTGAATAACCATGGGAGAATGATAAGGGAATAGAGGTTCTTTGAATATAGCATAGAGGTTCTTTGAATATAGCTTTGCTCTGTACAAAGCTTGATAGCGATTCCTCATTACCTAACACTATATCTAGTTTCTTTTTAATATGCCACTTGTAAGATAGCTTTTGCTCCAGGAATGCTCCCTACAATTTCAAGTTAATAACTCCATTCCTCGTAATGCACTCTTATAGTCCATATGTGAAATTCTTCAATCTAATATTCCCTTCAGCTTTAGATCTAAACCTGGTATCATTGAAATCCCCTATTATGAGCCAAGGTCTCTAATATGAGCATGAAGAGTCTCTAGGGTACTCAGTATTTGTTTCCTTTAGAAGATGAAGTTTGATCCATACACCACAAAAACAATGGCATTTGCCTTTTTGCTTTGTAAACTAGACCTCCGTATAGATTAACTGGTTAGTACTATGTAATGTCTAAACATTAACCAAGCTATTAGGAAAAACAATCAGAACTCTACCATAATGGTGTTGTGCATGGTTCATTCATCCTCCCAAAAAACTTCAAATCCAAAAACCTTTCCTTGCTTAGCTTTGTTTATGTCATACATATCATTAATGGTTTATAACCTATACTTGGAGTTCATGTCCATTAAAAGTTAACGTGTACTTGAAAGACGAATGCTCTGAAGACATAAAAGAATGCCTTAAACTTGTTGTAACAATTGACATTATTATTGTTAAGACAATTTGTAAAGAAATAGATGTAAATTTGATTTGTGGTTTGCAGAAATGGATGAGATACAAGGGTGGGATCTTAAATGATGACATTTGATTATTCTTTCTTTTTCTTCACAATTCCTTGGAATTATTTTCTATGTGGGTTTTAGGGTTGGAGGTACACATAAATAGCAATTAAGAGCAAGCCAAAGTCATTTGTGTCAATGACACCGCTTTCAAGTTGTGGGATTTTGAGTATGCCCTTCTAATGTTTTGAGTAAAATAAATGCTTCTATATGTACATTTGTGCTATCTTTGTTTCTTAAGTTATGTGGAAAGTTAAAAACATAATACTTTAGACAATTGAGTTTGAATTTTCTTGTTTTTAATAAATTTAAGTTAATAACAAATGACCCTCATTTTTTCCTTCTTGTGAACATAGTGAAATGGAATAAAATGAATAAAGTTGCTAAGCATGGTAAATAATAGACAGAAGATCAATGACAAGCTAAGGACATCTTGGTACTTGGATAGGTTTTGAACCTTTTTAGCTTTTGTGTACTTGGATAGGGCACTAAAAACTAGTAAGGATCTTTATGCACATGATATTTTTCTTTGATTGTCATTGAATATAACATTATGTTTGTGTTTGGCTAACTGGAGTGTTAATTAGGACTAGATAAGGAGGTTTGGCTTAGCTAAATAAGTTACACATGCTTTTTTATTGATTAAAAATTCATATTCATTTTTCTAATAAAAGCATTTGGCCTTTTGTTTGTCTTAGGAATCAAAGTTTCCCTCACTTAACTATTTTTACTTTTCCATTAGTTTCTTTTTAAAAAATATTCAGATTTAAGTTATTTTCATACCCATTCCTTATTTTTATTAGAGAATATATTTTCTTCTTTTATGGAACTTTTAGTTTCCAATAGTTTCTTTCATTAGTTAAATATTCTTTTTGAAAGTCCCCTTTTTTTCAAAAGTTGAATATGATTAAATTAATCTCATGAGAAATTCAAAAAAACATTGTTTGTTTTTATAATATTAGTTCTTCAGTTATGAGCATCCAACCTTAGTATACAATTTAGCAATTCCAATTCATATTGGTTCTAACTACTCTTCAGTTGTTGCCTTTCACACTTTTTAGGATCTGGAGTCCCTTACTTCAGTATGCTCAGTGACGTTTTATAGTTGATTAACCAACTAGTCTTCATTCCTTGCGAGATTTTTTGCTCCAGGCCTCTAGCCACTATGTTCATTCTATAGTGCACTATCATGTTATGCAAAATTTGTTTTTGTGTCTTTGACTCCTTTTGGAATATTCTAGCATTTCTTTCTTTCCACAAAAAGAATAGTATTGTTGCAACGTTCATCTTCATCACCTTTTAATATGCCTTTTTCCTAGTTCAAAATCCGGTGAATTTTTGCCAAGTTCTCTTGCAGTCTATAGGAATCCATTGAATGTTCAATAGCTCTCAGATTTTTAACCAAATGAATTTAGAAAATGTGCATTTAACCATGAAATGATCCATAGTCTCTTCTTGTTCCTTGCACAATTCTCAGGTTCTGTAGGGGATCTCAAACTTGATTTTGTCCTTGGTGCCTAGTCTTTCTAATATGCCCAACCATCGTATAAAAGCATGGCTTGGAGTGGTGTCTTGGTCCCAAACCAGATTATACCATTGCACTTTGGTGTTTGTGTCCTGTTGAAGCACATTTTTGCACTCATTTGCAGAGAATTTCATAGACTTGTCAGCTTTCCATTGGACTACATCTTCATTAGCTGTGTTAGGCTAATTTGGAGGTAAGTTATTCATAATCAACTCTTGGTAAGGGCCCTACTGTATGATCTCGTCACTTGACAATTAAGAGAGAAATCCACCTTTCTTCCCTTATTGGTGTTCTTCCCTTTGGAGGAAGAACCGATGTTGAATGAAAGTTAGCTAGCTCCGAATAAATTACAACTAAAGTAACTAATTTTTTAAATGATTTTGATCCCCTTTATTCATTGATAATTCTATTGTTATATAGGCGGAAAAGGAGAATAACAATCCATCTACCTAGGACTTCTATTATAGTAGAACTCTATTAAGAAACAAAAACGAGAAAGGATCTTTCAAAAGCTAACTATGCTTATCCAAATACTATCCTAATCTAATCTTCTATTATTTTTCCTATCTAACTAAATTGTCCATCCTTCTCGAGCTTATTAGCCGTTACCCAACTTAAATAATTCTCATTATCAATTGTAACAAAAAAGACCAACAGTAGCAAAATGGATACACAAAAGACCAATAGATGTTACTTATTAAACTTTGCTCCAGCAATTGCTCTACTTCAAATAGCCTAATCGAAATATTGCTAGTTTTCTATTTTGGTGCTTAAGATCAACAAATTGAATAGTTGAAAGAGTATTTATAACCCATGCCTCATTGTTGCGTAATATTCAACAAAAGTGCAAAACTCGAGGAAATAATGCATAAACAGAAATCAATTGAAGTATGTAAGGTTTTAAACCATCTTTGAATTGAACACATTGCATATTTATAGGCGGCTAAACTAATACATGACTAGTTAAAATCACATAATAGGACCAAAAGTTACATTGTGTATACAAAAGTAAGCTGATGCTAGTTTTGACAACAAAAACAAACAAAGTTCTTCACTGTAACTTGTAGAACCTTGATTTCTTCTGTATAGATAGACAACAAGAACACTATAAAGTTGGATTATACTTGAATCTCTTCACTCTTCATTCCCTTTGAGAATGTTGTATCTACAGAGAGGACATGTAGCATTCATCTTAAGCCATTTCACAATGCACTTGGAATGAAAATGATGGTTGCAAGGAAATGTGTGAATTGCTTAACTCCCACCAACTTAAACCTAACATAACGTGGTTCTTGATTAGTTATTATCTAACAACTTCTTACTGGAAATATGTAGAATTCAATTATAAATCAATAAAAGAACAGCTAAGCGGATTTGATTCTTTCATCCAATTAAGCAATTAAAATTGAATTGAAATCTATCATTCTAATCATAGAATCAACAAATTTATTTTTAACATAACTAAAACACCCTGATTCCATGTCTTTCTTTTATATCTACCTTTTTTCTTTTTCTTTTTCTCCAATCACAAAATATCTTCCTTATCTTCCTCTAACTCTACTCTCTTCCGTATCTCAAAGTTCTATGTTTCATCATCTTTATGTCCGTCTTTTTTCCTTTACTTCTACCTCGATTTTTTTCTTCTTCAAATTCACTGTTTATATATTTGACATAATCAATTAACAACCTTATCTCACATATACTTCTTTTATCTGTACCTCAATTATATTTCTCTTTCTTAAAGTTCTATATAAAGCTTTGGGTATGTATTTCCTTTTCGTAATCTCTACCTCCATTTCTTTTCTTTTCCAATCCATTGTTAGGTGTCGTAATATCATCATTATTTCTTCTTCCAACTACTCTAATTAGTTCATGGTCGATCACCTCCTATTAAATCTCATCTTTGTAACTGTAATATATTTGTTTGATAATTTTCCATGATTCACATAGTTGATTAGTTAATCGGACAATGTTATGAGTCAATTATGAAACTCAATTCTAATTCTTATCTCCTATCAACTTACAGCATCCTCATGCAAAAGAATGCGTTCACTTGCCAAGTATCCACTGCTTTTTTCAATAGGAATCATTTTCCCAGCTCCAATACCCTCCTTTTCACTTCTTGAAATCTGTACTTTGGAAGTACACTAAGATCTGCCTTTGATGCACCTTCCTACAAATTCACAAAACAAGCACAGGCTCTTCAGTTATGAACTTGAGAAATTCTAATACCAAGAGGCAGTTAAAGAGATCCATTTACTAGGACTTGATCATCAATTTGAAGAAAATGCAAACCCCTTCGTATCTGCCCGGTAAGAGCATAAGGAATTGCTATAATGCACGGTAAGCAGCAACAAAGTGCAATCCCAATCAGACATATGCCAAAACAACACAAAATATTGCAAAGAATACATCAAATGCTAGAAATACCGCGCATACTATTTTTAAACTTGCAGCATATCTTACCGAAAACCTTTCAAGAGGAATCTAAGAATTCAAAAAATAACGATCTTGAATCATTTTGGTTGGGCTACAGAATTGATCAAACAACAAAACTTTACAGGGCTCTACATGAGAAAGAAGAATGACCCAGAGGAGGTGTGACTTGGACCTAGAGGAGGTATTTTTGCTTGAGTTGGATGAGAGTCTGGGTCGGGTTGGGGAAGATGAGTTTTGGAATTGAGAGGAGGCCTTACTCGAAAGGTTAACGTCGCGGGTGGATTAGAGAGCTAGGAATGAGGTCGTCGACCAATGTCGACGAAGTCCGTCATGGATTTATAGAGAGAAAGTTAAATAGAGAGAGAAATGGAAATTTGTTAGGCTTTTCTTTTTTCTTCTATAGATCGAGAGGAGAGCAATGAGTGCTGCTTTTGTGCGAGGAAGCGAGAGAAGCGTGGAGGGAGAGAAGAGGGGCGAATGGCGAGACAACAGATTAGGTATTTTTGCATCGTCTTTGTCTTGCTGAACCGGTCTAACCGATTCGATGAAAACCGGCCGGTTCTGACAGGTTTTTAGTTAAAACTGAACCGGACTACTGACCGGTTCAGACTTTTTTCAGTTGGACTTGCCGGTCCGGTCTGGTTGGTCCAGTCCGGTTTTTAAAACCTTGCTTATCATCTGAGTTCTTTATGCTTAAAATTATTTTCAAAATAATTAATTGCTACATTTCTTTTTAGTCTTTTCTAACCCCCACTAAATGCACTATCTAACTCTGCCCTAGCCTTATTAGTACTGTGTTGAACTTTGCCCCAACTGAAAATTCAGTCTGGCTCTGCCCCCTGACTTTGGAGTTGTTATCTTATTGCATAGTTGACATTTCAACATCATAAACATAAAGAGACTATTTGTTGAACTATTGGTTTGAGTTAGATTAGAAACTTCACAGGCTGGGGAACTGCAATTAAAGGTCTCTAGTTGATTCTTATGCAGGAGAGGAAGGCATTATGAAAGTGAAGCTGCTCCGTATCCTTGTACACCTAGTATATGAACTTTTCAATCATTTTTATGGGCATCTTAAGTTTCTCTTCACTTAGCCACTTGTTGTTTCGATATCTGCTTGGACTCTACAAAAAGAGTATGTATGCTCTTCAATTTCTCTCTTTTTTCTTCCTTTTCTCTTTGCATTTTTGTATTGGTGTGTGTTGCAAATGTTGCTAGTTCTTGACTTTTAGTTCTTGTCCCTTTGTCTCAATTGTAGGTGGCAAGCTGTAGCTACATGGACATGGGATGCACAGGATGAAACTTGTGGAATATGTAGGATGGCCTTCGATGGCTGCTGTCCTGATTGCAAGTTTCCTGGTGATGACTGTCCTCTTAGTAAGTTACACTATTTTGTCTCCCCCCTGTATCTCTTCTTCCTTTTAGCTTTTTGAGATTTGTGTATATACTGTTTGACAGCAATTGTTGAAAGCTTAACGCAGAAAAACTACAAACATTATTCCCAAAATTGGTCCTTTTCTTCTTTTCCTTCCATGTTTCTGCTTTTCAGTTGTTTTGATTGAGTAGCTAATCGATTTTTAGATGTTCTATATATGAATCATCTTATCCGAGCATTTACCTAAGGCAACTTTTTACAACACAAAACTGTTATGTGATAACATTGTCTACATGTGTACCAAGTATGGTTACTGCTTAATTTACTTAGCTCAATTTATTCCCTTAACAATTATCTACTTTTATGGCATCGTTCAACAATACTTGCAGACTTATTTATCCTATTGATTAACTTATCTGTAGTGACAATTGCACGTTGTGTAGTTATAACTAGACGGTGATCTTCTTTCTCAATTTTATGAATTATTTTGTTATTTTTTTCCTGTGTAATTCAGATAAAAGGATTTTGTATTCGTAGGTGGGGATGATTATATATTGAACTGACGGTAACGCAACATGTTCTCATAAACTGCAGTTTGGGGTGTGTGCAACCATGCCTTCCATCTCCATTGCATATTGAAGTGGGTGAATTCTCAAACATCTCAAGCTCATTGTCCCATGTGCCGGAGGGAGTGGCAGTTCAAAGGCTGAAGAGAGCCAAACATTTCATCATCTACCTTTGCTGTGTACCATGCATAACTTTTGGCTGCTTGTGCTTTTCATAGTTTGTCCATGCTATTAATGCTCGCATGACAATATAACTTGATATATATAACAGCAACAGCAGACATGTTATCGTACAACAAAAAGCTGTTCTAGGGGTCCCATGTACCTTGTATCAAAAGCAAAAAGACTAAGTTCAATTCGCGTTATGATACTTTGGGAGAAGAGCAGGACAGCTAATAAGAAGTTCAGTATTTGGTGGTTGCCACATACCACATTTTGTTCTCTTCTACGTTTAGTTGTTTGCTACTGTTAATGGCAGCAGGTACCCCCAATTATTGAACTATCCAGCAGATAACATGCAATGCCATGGGAGAGCAGTTGGGCCGTGTCACTCTTTGTTTCCTACGTAAATAGCTTATTGCCTATCGTAACATCAGTAGTATCCCAACCAATCCACTTTCTCTGCATCTTAGCCAATTCACCTCCTCATGCATCCTTTCTTCGTATTTTGCTGGGAATGGAAATAGGGACAATATCATTTAGTTTTTTAACTTGCTGTCTTCTTCCTAACGGGCACATGACATCACCGGATTTCTGAATAGCTTCATTGCAGAGTTCAGATCTCCTGTCCAATATTATGGTGTTTTATTGTGTCTAATGAATCTTAGCAGTTTATTTATATAAATTTTGTGTAGGTCCTGCGTGGATTTCGCATGGGTTTCACAAAATAAATGGTTGAAATTTTATGGAATGAATAAGACAGGGTAATATTAGACAGTGAATCTGTTTCCGTTTAGACTCATTCAAAAAGTTAAGCTATCCTATCCTTAGTCCCCTAATACCAGTACTATACTAATCCTTTGAAGGAGGCCAAAATGACTACGAAAAGATGGATGAATAAAGTAATCCACAAGACAAGAATCTTAAACTAATTGTTTCGAGGGACGATCATGACTAATAATATTTTAATTTACCTACTCTCAAGTTATAAAATGTTAAAAGCACTAGACGTTATCACATGTTAGTTAGCTACGTTGGCTATTTTAATGTTAGTGGTCGTTTTCATGTGCCCAGAGTTCTGTCTATATATCTTGACTTTTGTGTATGGGAACCAGAAGCGCTAGACACTGAAACAATAAGTGAAAATGGGAAGGCTTGGCTGTTTTGGGGTATCAATGATTGTTCTTTTGGCATTTGTTGGGTCATCTGAAGCACAATTACGGCTGGGTTATTACGCAAAGAGCTGCCCAAAAGCGGAGAAGATTGTGCAAGACTTTGTTAACCAGCATATACATAATGCTCCATCACTTGCAGCTCCTATACTAAGAATGAACTTCCATGATTGTTTTGTGAGGGTATGTATGTTTCTTTTTCTTGCTTTGTTCTCCTGGATTGGCTTCGTGGTATAACTTTTTTACGATTTGCTTCTGCTCAGGGTTGTGATGGCTCTGTTCTTCTCAACTCAACATCAACCACCCAGGCCGAGAAAACTGCAGCTCCAAATCTGACACTCAGAGGCTTTAACTTTATTGACAGAATCAAGAGCTTACTGGAAGCTGAATGCCCTGGTGTTGTCTCTTGCGCAGACATTATTGCTTTGACTGCAAGAGACTCCGTAGTAGCCACAGTAAGCTCTCAAGAACCGACACTTGCATACATCACAACAATACTGAGAATTGTTTACCATTTCAACAGGGTGGTCCATTCTGGCAAGTTCCCACCGGTAGACGGGATGGAAGAATATCAAATGCCACCGAGGCCTTGAACAACATCCCAGCACCCACTAGCAATTTCTCCAATCTTCAGACACTTTTTGCCAATCAGGGTCTGGACTTGAAAGACTTGGTCCTGTTATCCGGTTAGTAATCTTATTGGTTTAAACCTTATTAGATTTCAGACATATCTGAGAACTCACAAATGAAACTGCAGGTGGTCACACCATTGGAGTGTCTCACTGTTCATCATTTTCGGCTCGCCTGTACAATTTTACTGGTAGAGGTGATCAGGACCCAGCTCTTGACAGCGAATATGCAGCTAATCTTAAGGCAAGGAAGTGCAGAAGTCTCAATGATAACGTCACCATAGTAGAAATGGACCCCGGAAGTTTCAGGACTTTTGATCTTAGCTACTATAGACTGTTGCTGAAAAGACGAGGTCTGTTCCAATCAGATGCAGCATTGACCACAAACTCCGCTACCTTGTCCTACATCAACGGACTGCTCCAGGGTTCACCGCAGAATTTCTTTGCTGAATTTGCCGCGTCCATGGAGAAAATGATTCGAGTCAATGTTAAAACAGGATCGGCTGGTGAGATCAGGAAGAATTGTGCGGTGGTGAATAGTTGAAAATTCAAAGTAATGTTCTTAATAAATGTGTTTTGAGTGTGCATGTTAATCAATAATGGCAGGACATGAGTTCAAGGGGGGCTTGAAGTTATTTTTCCATCGTTCTTTGAAAAAAGGTGAAGCCTTGGGGGGGTGGTTTTCTTTTGGAGATAAGACATAAATGTATGAAAGAATCATGTCTGCACCAGAGAGCTTTTACCACATTAAGTTTGTATTTTGTTATTGTAATACCAAAAGAACCAATCTAAACATAGCTAATTATGCATAAGTGCTTTAGTAGACGTTAGTCTAGCCATGTTACTTTCTGAGAGAGATTCTTCATTCTTGTAGTCCATAGTATGAAAGAGAGAGAAAATAAAGTATGGATAGAACATCACAACAGCGAAAAGGATACCCTTCCCTATGAAGACTTTTGGAGGGAAACAGATAGACGAGGACACAGCTTCTGCCGACACCTGCTTGCTTCCCCTCATATTGCTTTTGATATTTGTCTTCTAGTTTATATACATATAAATCTGGCCTTTTTACCCCACAAACAGCTCAGTTCGACAAGTGTACGAATACAGTTCCAGACGTTTAATTTGACAAATCCTGTCCAGAAACATAAGTTCCAGGAACAGATTTTCTTAGTTAACCAGTTCTTATATACATATCTATATAAGACCTGCATAAATATATGGTTAAAATCAACTGTTAAGAGGATGGGAACACCATTTTTTTTTGTAGCAACGTTTGAGAAATGCATTCTGTTACACGTAAATGTCTTTTCTGTCTGCTTTATGCGAAGAGAAAGAAATGGGAAAAACAAAAAATCCAGACTTGCAGCTTCATTTGTCCAATTTCGGATCTGTTAAACTTGGCCGGTGAATAATGGCAAATGATGTGACGTCGGTGCCATGCAGTCAGGCATTATTATTCATGCAATATTCAAATGTATACTAAAGTACTAAAGTTGAAACGTTCTAACAAAATCAGGATGCTCAAACTTGAGAATTGGTCTAATGAGGTGACATGTACTAGAAGACTTAACACAAAAGCAATTTACTGCATGTACTTACTCCAGTTGAAGATTCAGAATTGCCAAGTTGCTCTTCAAATTGGACAACATCATTTTTAGTTTATGTTTCTTAAATTCTATTAAAGATAGAAGTTGTGGGATCTACCTGATTTTTCTGGTTCAAGTAAAGTCACAGGTTTAAACCATCTTTATATATGTAATCGTTTAAAATTTGAGATCAGAATTTTACCTCCTATTTAAGTGAAAATTAATCTAAAAATAGATAACTTAAAAGTATCTTCTTATAATTAAATCCCTCCTAAGATATCTCATTAAAAAAAAAGTTGTGGTCGCCTTTCGAATATGATGCTTTTTTTTTCTTTTGTAATTTTATACAAGTGCAACTTCACCTTTCTATATAGTTACAAGAAGAAGCCAGGAAACCATCTCCCTAACCCTAAACGGTATGAAGCTGTAACACCACCCATCCAAGCCTAGGCATAGCCTCTTCTGCAAAAGACAAGAATATATAAAATGCACCTAGGCCCTAGACAGAAGCCGTCGGCTAAGAGTTGGCATGAGCATTATTTAATTGCCAGAATCTCGAGGATTGAACTACCGTCGTCCGAGGGACTTATGCTTTGACGGTGAAAAGGAATTCGGATCTTCGCTGATAAGATATGTTGGGACACTTGGCGATACTGTAAGCATCCCGTTCCTTGATTTCTCCACCAGCCTGCCTCGAAACTTCTGCCAGCTGTGACTAAATTGGAGAGCTTTTGAAAAATTTGTACACCTTAGAAACGCCTCGTAGGAGGAATCATGCACGAAGGTATCTGAATACTTCCATAGTCTGTCCATTTGACGCAATGCCAAAAGGCAAAAGGTTAATGATTAGCTCTGAAAAAAATTATTTATAATATTTATTTTTTTTAGAAACTTTTCT
>JANKYF010000009.1:2623947-2638637 GCA_029829435.1 Erythroxylum hondense
TATTGATTTATATACACTAATTAGATAAATATTATTACATTATAGTAGTTTAATTTTTTTTCTTCTTATTTCATAAAGAATTTTTCTGGGATTCTAGTTTCGATACCATCATACATAAAGTATGAGAGAGGCGAGCTCGTACATATTATCGCAACTTTATTGGTGCGATACATAAGGCTGGTGTACAACTGCCTTATATTTCAGAGCAAACATGGAGTCATTGGCAAGAGTATTGGATATCACATGAGGCAATGTCCATCTTAGGTCGTAACTCCACTAGCAGACGTGAAGACCCGGGAGGAGAGAGTCTTCCTGTACATACAGGAGGATCAATAACCCCCAACAAGCATGCATAGAGACTTGTAAGTATCTAAACTTCACACTTATATTGTAAATGTTTTACTTTGCTGTATTATAGATAATGATAATGATATAAATGTCTGGTGCCATATATGACTATGTTGAATGATTTTATTTGTTCAATAGGGGGAATATAATAAAAATAGAGAAAACTCTGCCGAAATTTTTATAAAATGTAGTTCACATCTAACAATTTAGGTTAAATATGCAAAAATCTATAGGCATGAGGGCTACACCTATTCAGGTGTTTTTGCACACTCACACTAAGAAGTATGATGGTGTAACATTCTTTAATAGCCGATGTGGAGAACTGAATGTATGTGAAATTAATCTATTATTATTATTTTTTAATAATAATCCCTTACTAATGTAAACATTGCTTCCTAATAGGACCAAATACAATATGTCATTCGGCAACAATCTCAGGAGGAACAACCTGTTAATGAGACTCAGACGTATCTTAATGTTGTGGGTGGTAGGGACCATCATGTAATGATATTCGGACTAGGCTCATTTGCAAACACATGTTATTCGCAATCCTTTATGTCCAGTACAACAGCGTATACTAGATTAACAAAAACCAATGAAGTCATTGAGCTTCAGACCACAGTGCAAACATTGATAGAGCAGATGACTCAGATGAGACAGGAGATGGAGCAGTTGAAGCGGAGGGGTAACACCTCAGAGAACCCACGATCACCAGGACATTAGGATTGTTGTAGTCATTTGCTTTCAATTACAAAGACTTATTATGTACACTATAATGTTTTTATTATCAATTATTTTATATCATTAATCAACTTTTTGTTTTGTTTAAACAAATTAAATATATAAACAAATAAATTTATGATAAACAACTGATTCATAAATGTTGAAATTATGTATTTATCATAAGATCATGAAACAAAATCTAATGTCCGGGTTTTTTTTAAATCCTTACTTTTAATTACCAACGAAATATATAAGACTGTCACAAAAAGTACTTTCAGTATTACCAAAGGAATACCATAAACTGTTGATAAATTGGCCGATGTTTACTGACTGTTCTTCTTCTTTTTTCGGTAATATTGAAACCTTTACGATTATCTTAATGACGGTTTACCAGCGGATTCATTTGTCTGTCAGTATATTTTACTGACGGAAGGGCATATAAATTGTCCGTTGGTATCTTTACTGACAAAAGGGCATAAAAAATGTTCATCTTTAAACTTACCTACGGTTGTATTAATAACGCCGTTGTCTATCATTTGATTTCGTCGGTAAGTATTATTACTGACGAAATTCTGCAGTTTACTGACGATTTTTTTGTGAATAAACCACAAATTTCTTTTAGTGTAAGTCAACTGTTTTGAAGGATTGAACCATCTTTTGGTCTATCAAAGATCAGATGAGGTCTAACTGCAAATGACATGAACTTCTATTTCTCTCAAGAGTTTATCTAGATTCAAGCATAAAAGATGAATAGTTACAAATTATTCTTTTGATTGTGTTCAATATAGAGGGCTTACATCTAAGATTTGAGTTCCACAAATTTTTTAATGAGTCTTGATGATTATCAAATGTCTAATCATCCACTAGAGGATCAATTAGAATCTCCACCTCAAAATCCTTATTATGCAGCTATGGTGCTATCGTATGACCAATTTACTAGATTTTCCTTTAGCAACAACCGTAACAAGGCAAACCCGATTCTCGTTGATCTCCATGACCTTCCTTTCTTGCCAATCATCGTGCTTAGAGAAAGGCTCTAATAGCACCTTCAGATTACTGATTGCTATTTTAAGCATTGACAATAAATATAACATGAAAAATTATATTCCATTTTGGCTTTGATAGAATAAAGGTAAAATATAAAAGCTAATGAGTTGACAAGCACTCATAATAGTATTGAACTAGCATACAAGAATTAGTTCAGCTTGAGTGACACAAGGTTGAAACTAATTTGTGGGTATATGAAGAGCAACTTGGAGGTAATCTTCATTTTAAATGGGATCGAGGGAGGCGGATACATCCCTTGCGCTAGAGAATTAACAATAATAAGCTTTGCTACATCCTTCAAATACCAAAGCCGCAAGCATTTTCATTATTTATTGTTTGCATCTCTATTTTAAGCATGAATGTCAAGATGAGTGGAGCATGTGATGTGTTGGACCCCGAACTTTTCTTGAAAGTTTGAATTTATAAAATGAAATTAAATGAGGAAATATGGTATGATTCTTTGTAATAAATGAAAATTGTAAATGAATTTATGAGCATTTGACGAAAAGAAAGACATTGGGTTTCTTTGTGTTTTGCATGTGTTTGATAAAAAGATGGGGTAGTATGATGTTGACTATGGCCTTGTCTAATGAGTAGAATGGTGTTTGTAGTATTTTGAGACAATTTCTGGATTAATGTGAATTGAAATGGCTTCCTTAGCCTTCTGGATTTGCATAGCTTTAAATAAGGTTTTGTGTATTGTGTTTGGATGTGGGAATTTGAGATTGTGGATAAGTGAAGTGTTGTGCAGGTGCTGGAAAAATAGGATGAAGGTTGAAGATTTTGGCTAGTGTAAATTTAGGGGAGATGCTGTCAAAATTTTCATTAGGGGTAAAAACTATGACTGAGTTTTTGACCCTCTTAGAGTTAGAATTTGACAAAAGGGTCTTCTTGAAGATTGTAGTTTAATAGACCCCAAATATCACTAACTATGAGTTGAAATGGCTTAGATGAAATGTAAGGCCAAGAGCGACAAGAAGATTTGTGATGTTTTGCTAAAGCACATGCTTCACATTGCAACGAAAATGGATCTTTAATAATAAATAACTTAGGAAGTAAATGTTTCAAATAGAAAAATCTGGGATGTCCCAAATGAAAATGACATAACAAATCATCTTGATCACTAGACATGGACTCTAACTTATGATAAGAATTTTGTATAGGCAGACCCGAATGCAATCCATTTTGAAAGTAATACAACCCTCCACATTCCTTAGCACTGCCAATCATCATCCCCAAAGTCAGGTCTTAGAAAAAACACATAGAAAAGGAGAAATTAGCTTGACAGTTAAGGTCACAGGTGAGCTTAGTAATGGACAAAAAATTGCAGGATAATTTAGGAACATGAAGGATAATTTTGGTTGAAATTTTGATAGTTCCACTGTCGGTAATGGCAGCAAATGTGCCATTTGTAATTTTGAATTTTTTATTTCCTGCAGTGGGGTTATAAGAAGAAAAGAATTGAGAGCAATATGTCATGTGATCAATAGCCCCAGAATCTATAACCCAAGGACCAACAGATTGATTTGAATACACAAAGGAAGAAGAAATGGCTTACTGGGATGAAGCACAAGAGGAAGAGGAGTTAAGACAAAAATTTTAAAGAGTTAAAAAGCCTATATAAGTGTTGGAGTTGATCTTTGGTAAAAGGCATCGAGTCAGAAGCAGTCTGCTCCTGAGAAGTTTTAGCCATAACTTCAATTGAATTGTTAAAAGAAAAGTTTGGAGAGTTAAAAAGCCTATACAAGTGTTCAAGTTGATCCTTGGTGAAGGGCACCGAGTTTAAAGAAGTGGTTTGCTCTCGAGAAGTTTCAACCACAGCTGCAGTAGCTTTCTCGTCCCCTTTTCTTTGTTTTAAGGCATCTTTTTATGGAGCTTCCAACACTTGTCCTTTGTATGCCACGACTTACCACAAAAATCACAAAAAAACGATTTTTTCTTATCACTACCACATCAACACCCTTGGAAACCAGTGTCATATTGTCTCCATTTTGCATCAAGTGGGCAGGTTCATTCATCACATGTTTTCGGGCTTCCTCTTAGTGTAGTTCAGAAAACATAGCTCTTATTGAAGATAAAGGTTGGCAGTCAAAAAGTCGACCCTTGATTTCATCAAAGTTGTGATTGACTCAAACGAGAAACATGAAGACGCGATCATCTTCCTCTCTTTGTTTTTTGCCCTTGCAAGATTGCTGGGGTTCTCCCATGCATCATCATAACACAAATCCAATTCTTGCCAAAGAGAGAGCATTTCATTGAAATAAGTTGTGACATCTCTATCGCCTTGTTTAGAAAGCCATAGTTTCTTTGTCAATTCCAAAATTTGAGAGGAATTCCTAAGATTAGAGTTTGTCTCTCTAATAGCATCCTAAATTTCTTTTTGCATCCATGTACATGAGCGGACGATGAATCAGTTCTTCCATGGAATTTAGTCACCATCCTATAATCAGAGAATTTTCAGAATGCCAGTGCCAGAATGTAGGGTCAGTTGTTGCTAGTTTTGGCTCCTCTCTGGTCAAAAATCCAAGTTTTCCTCTGCCATCAAAGGCTAGGTTGACAGACTAAGCCCATTATAAAAAATTATAACCATTAAACCTTACCACTGCAAGGATGGTAGTGTAGCAACATCCAAACTGCTCGGAGCAGAGGTGACAGCTAGCTAGTCGATTGGTGGACAGGATGTACTAGAGGTACTAAAGATTGTTGACAAGATGTGGTAGAAAAAAATGGAGTATGGGTTTAAAGGGAAAAAATAAATCTAAAAAACTGAAAAAAAATTCAGATTGTAGGTAGAAAAAATCTTACTTAAAGGATGGGGAGAACCAAAAAATCGAAACTTCAGAGTGAAGAAATCGACTACAGAATGTAGAACAAGGAGTTGGTAGCCCCAAGGAAAGAGAAAATTGCGATCTTGGATCCTCTTTTTTCCTCTGGGGGAGAGATATGGTCTCTGGCACAACTGTACTCCCTAACCATGAATCCTTCTATTTCCTCTTATGACTAACATATGGTCTCTAGCCTAACTGTGGCTTAAGCCATGTTGTTCTATGAATTTTCTTTAATGCCACAAAGTCTCTTCTCAAACTGTGTTTTATGGTATGTCTCTTCATGCATTTGTTCCATGTAGGATATAAGCTGGATGCAAATATAGTCAAGATAGTGTTCCTCTAAAAATTGTAAATTTCTCTATTTTTTTCTCGAAATATCCTCCAACTCTTGTTTAATCTCATCCCAAAGATATAACAATTCTAAAAAACAAATAAAAAATAAGTAAAACAAGGTAAGTTAACATCAAAATTAATAAAAATGCTTAAGAAAATATGTGCATATTTCATACACATCAAATATCTCTATATTTAAGCTTTTATTTATCCATAAGCAAACTAATTTCAATTACTCTTAACTTAAATAGGTAGTAATTCCAGGGAAAATCTAGTAAAACAATCCAAGTAATTAAGACTATTCATAATCTACTTAATTACATTATTCACCAACTAGTTAACTATTTAGATACTTACACTAATTCATAAATTAATTTGATTCAGTCTAAGAATCCTTGAAACATCAACTCAATTCACATAATTCAGCGTAATATATAAATAGAAACAAATGAATAATAAGCTCCCAATTTCAATCATTTTAATAGCCTAAATTGATTAAAAAAAAAAAGTAAGGAATAAGCATTAAAGGCTTGTTTAAAAAGTCTCCTAAACTTTTGATGCAAAAGTAAATATCTTGTCATGAATACTATAAATTTCTCAATTACGTAACTAATTCAAATAGCTACTAGAACCACTTTTTAAATTTAAACCTTTTCACTTAGGCTAAAGTCAACATAATAAATTTATTTTTGCTCACTTTATTTATATATATTTTTGGGTGAGATACTAAAATTTTTATATAATAATCCACTTTTAACTCATTCCTAAATTATATATAAAAAAAAGTTTCATTATACAAATTAAGCATCCATTTTCAAAATATTACATCAAGTTAAAATTGAGTTAGTTTTTAATGCTTATATCTATTTACTTAAATTAATTGAATCACAAAATAATCCAACTCGTAACGAACCATCATAATTATTCTTTTTTTATTATAAATAGTTTGCGGAACTACTTTGCATTAAAATTTCCCTGTCCTTTTGCAGATTCAGTATTGCCCAACGAAATATGATTCTCCTGTGTAATTGGTCTCAGGTCTTCTTGCAAAAACAAAAGGAAAAAAGAAAAGAAAATAATGGTACAAGTTTTGTAAAGCTAATCAATTTCATACAAGTATATATCCTAATGGGGACAAAAGAGTTTAAAATAACAAAAGCTTCGGCTCTTGGCTCCAATTGTTCATCAAAATGACATACACAAAAATACTTTCCAAACCATCAATGGGTGTACATCTATGATAAATTAGGAATCATAGATCAATCTATTCTTTCTATATACAGTGCGAAAAAGTGAAAAATGATGATAAGCAAAGATGGAAAGGATTGACCCTTTTCCACCAAAAAGAAGAAAAACGAGGGACACTGTTTGTACTCCCAGTCAAACCTCACAATGTATAAGCATAGATTTCTTCTATACAGTATGGCCGCTAGAATCAAGTAACTTGTCTTCCTCAGTTGTGACTTCGTTCATCTGATGCTGGATATTTCCCTTGGATGTCATTTTATTCCATTCTTTTTCAACACGGAAAAATACCCACTGGAAGCGTCGGAATATCTCCAAGGCAGCGATGGTGAACACAGTAAGGTAATTATGGCGGAGATGAGCTGACAACTTGTATGTCCACGTGCATCGCAGAATTAGATTGCTTCCTATCACCCAAATGTACACCTGCAGTTCCAAATTTACAGTTACTATCATGAAATGTCAAGTGTGCAGCCATTGATCATAGTAATCAAAAGAGATGTAGATCTTACAAAGTCAGTCCAGATGCTTGGCAAAAGTTGTTATACTAAGGATTTGGAACTAAATGTAAAAGGCCATTCTAGAAAGTAGGTCCATCAGTAGAAGAATGAGGTTATTAGGTTGAAAAGGATTGTTTGAAGTGCATTAACTGTTTTCACTAAGCTTAGCTGCCTCAATTATCTATGTAAAATAACTGTAGGCAAGTCGAAAGTGAATAGTCCACAGGATATCAATTCTTACCCATTTCCTCCCATATAATAAGTACGAAAAGAGACTTGGCCTGTTAAATTTGAAAATCCGAGTGAAGCCACTGAAAAAGAATTAAAAGAATTAAAAACTGGTTATTTAGCAGGCTCATCAGCAATTGTTGTCGAAGTTATGAAGAAGGGCTTCAACAATGCTTAAAATGAACATTATAAACAGTGTAAACCATTACCAAGTAAATTAAAACTGCACAATAATGTAAATGCATATTGATAGCTATGGAATAGAAAATGTATAATTCCAGAAAGTCTGCAACCATCTGATTAAAATTCTCAGCAGGACAAGAACATTCTTTATCGAAGTCAACATGTTCTATTCAACGTATCAAGTTGTGTAACTTCAGAAAATCCAACTTTTTAATATGTAAATGTGCATCATCATCTACGATATAGTCATCATGTTATTTTTGCGAGACAGTAGAAAAGAAATTGATATACCTCAAGTCCCAATCTCTAGTCACATCCCAGTAGAATGAATAAAGTGAGTTCGAAACACTTGACAGAAGCCAAAGAGGCCTATAGAAGCTTGTCCACCTATCAGGGAAGACATGATATTTAAGGGCTGAAAGAAAAATCACTGGCACTGCGGTCGAATATTTTAAAGCTGAAACCATAAGCAACTTGTGTCACAAAACTTGCCTCATTATTATGGTAAAAATAGCCTCGTAATCTCATAAGCCTAAGTGGACAACAACAATAATGACATGATTGTATGGTATCAATATTCCAAGGTCACCGAGGAAGAAATTAGTAAACAAAAGGAATCAATAAGGAGCTAAATATTGTGAAAAAACAAGATATGCTTAGAAATTGTGATTTTACCTGAAATCATCATGAAGATATAAGACTCCCTACATCAGACTTAGACAGAAGACCTAAACATTCTAAAGACTAGCATCAATTTCAACTCATCTATCAAGAACAAAAAGGAATTTGGGCACTTTAATAAAATGATACGAATTTAATGTATCTCACATCAACCCACTCTAATTCCCTCAACATTTCTCAATACCAAGAAGAAACTAACTTGATATGACAAAGTTCTGTGGAAACTAATTATGCTGATCTAAAATTCTTAAACCATTGTAATTTCCAAAATAAATAAGCTGGCTTCTGTTCTAACCAAGAGCACTTCATCCCAAAGTAGGATCAGGTCCCAGCAGCTATTTTCAGTTACAAACCTATGATGCAATAAGATACAAATTTGCTTTCAAGATATTTGACAAGCAGTTGCAGTGTTTCCCAAAAGGTTAAAAGGAATGAGAGGTGAGAAAGTCAGAATACAAACAAAAGAAGAAAGAACGCAAAACAAATTGTCAAAGTGGTCATACCATTAAAAAGAGCAGTTTTCTCCCTTGTATCCTTGTATTGTCGAAGACATTGGAAAAGTCGAAAAACATAGGGCAAAACAAGAACAAGAGGGATTGCAACACTGTGACTGCCACACACAGAATCAGCTTCAAACCATGCAATTGTGGCAACCTGCAGTATTTGAACGGATGTAAGTAACACGAGAGACACACACCAAGTGATAATTACTCAGCATGATTACAGTGAAGCAAGGAAGTTCGTCACAAAAGGCTACTAAACAAAAACTGTATTCATACTCAGTCTCAACTAGGGTTATCATTGCATTTAGTTCCTTTACATTCAATATGACACTGAGCAATAGTAAATCAAAATGAGCCTATGGCACATCTTTTTTTACATGAAGCAGAACAGAGTTTCAAGTTGGGATCAAGGCGCCTAACATCAATTATGAAGCAAATCCACTGGCAAGTAAGCATTACGAGATGAGATTAACCTGGCGATGCAACATCCGGCATACTGAACGTTCCAAATCTGAGAAAACCTATAGAAAAGTAAAACTTCTTAGGTAAAGAAAGTATAGCAGAGATATGTACAGCAAAACAATGGTAAAAGAATTTTTCTCACAGGGAATAGGTTTTATTATTTCTATTAGTAGTCATGCACTCTAAATCTTTTATGATATATATATATATAAAGGTTGCCAACGAAAATACAAGAAACAAAAGAAAGCCTCAACAATTCAAAGAACTGATAAGCATGTCTCTAATTTGAAAGCAGGTGAAGTTATACAAGTAACAAAAGAAATCATGATGGTCTCCATAAACATGGTAATATTGTGTGGACTATTCTCCAACACTTATGAACTATGAAACTGAGCAGACTTCAGATGCATGGTGAGTTTAGCAATTTAACCACTTGAACCAAAATCATTAAGTCTCACATTCTAGAACTGAACAAAACAACAAGACCTGAAGTCATCTACAAATTGTGAAGTCATCCCATAGTTTGATAGAAAGACCATTTTAACAAAAGTAATGATGTCATGGATGGTCACAAGGTCAAAATAACCTGATTGATCCACTGTCACGTCTCAGTTATGCCAAACAGCAAACATGGTCTCAAAACTTAATGACTAAAAGTAGACAAATGAGATACCTTTGCCATGGAAGTCAAAATATCAGCTACAAAGAAGTCAGAAAAGGTAATTGCCTGTGACAAGAATAAAAATACAGATAAGATACAGAACACAATGAGTTGCATCAAATAGATCTCAGCAATCATGTAATTGTCATTTACTATGGTACCAAGCTCCTCCTAAGAATGTTGTGTTCAATACTCAATCTTTACATCTTTTACAGTGTCTATTAAGTCAATATTAATGGCATATTCATACTTTATTTGCTACAGAAATCTTGGGGGATTGAGCAATCAAGTCCAGCAAATAATAATTTAAGCAGATTAGAGCTACCCTATTCACAGCATTATCAATAGTCTTTTGTTTCAAACATGGAGTTGATTGTTGCAATAACTCTTTACAGACATAACCATTTTGAGTAAAAGAAACCACATTTCTCTTATCTTTGCAGTAAACTAATGTTTATGGCACCTGACTAACATCCACAATATGATGGGTTCTACTTATCAAAAAACACTTAGCAAGCGTTATGATTCCTTAACATGAAAACACCTACCAAGTTCATTAGAAAATACAATATTAAATTCTTTACTAATGTATTAATAATCCTCTTGAAGGATTAAAATGGTCAAAAACTTGCAGAAATTTGCAGGCAAATAACATTTGCTAAGAATGTTATAAACTTACCTGTAGAGGGACAACTATCCGCCAAAGAGTTCTTAAAAGGTAGTAGCGGGAAGGCAAAAAAAAGATATCAAATGGAAATATTAACACCATCATAATACCAATGTATAAGAGAACCTGTAACAAAGGAAACTTATTAAAACACAAGTTCCAACATCATGGCAGTAACAAAAAAGCATGAAATCTATCAAAATGCAGCTATTATGTTATTACAATGATATCAACATAGTATTTAGAAACAAATCTTTCCATATTCAAATATGTATTTTGTAGGATATTAACACCCATCTGTTATCGTTTCAGTCTTCAATTAAACTGTTAAAACTTGTCAATGATTCTTCCCTTTTGTGTGTTGAAATTAATAATTTCATCGATCCTATCCCACCAACCATCTGACTCTCAATTCTTCAGAAACCATTTTGTTCCTTCGATTTAAAAAAGAGGGGATACAGTGTCTTGCAATTCAAGGCAAAACTTAGCAATATGTATCAGTTAATAAAACATATCCATGATATTTTATATAGGATAAATGCGTCGCAGCATACAAATTTACAATCCATCTCCTTTCAAAAATTACTGCAGGGAGACATAAAGCTTTTCAACATGTCTCCTTCGTGGTGTAGCTTGTTCCACATATATTCAACTAATAAACAATTGAGGAGGATGGCATCGACTATCAAACGAAGGAACAATAAACTCTCCCATTCCATTTCTAGAGCTAGAAAAAATGAAAAGTGAAAAAGGAACATAAATTACTACAAGGCATCAATATATCTACATTTTGCAAATAAAGAACCTAGCATTTTGCTCTGAACTTGAATAAGATTGTCAATTATTCAAGTCAAAGAAAACAAAATCTTCAAGATTATATATAAAACAAGACATTGACATTTAAAGATCATAATCATTCACAGCTTATAAGAGCATCTATTACACTGGTTGGGATGCAGCCAATGATACTTCTCCATGAGAGTAAAGGTAAAGATAAGAAGTCATGCTAGTTGGAACAATGATAGTCATCCACGTAGCAACCTACAAATATTTGCAAAAAAAAAATTTCTCAACGAAAGCATATTGGACAACAGCAATGAAGAATTAAAAAAAACCATAGAGATGACAATATTAACTATCAGAAATATGAAGAAAAATTTACATAGCAGAGAATAGGTAAACAATAAAGAGAAATAATGAATTAGCTACAAAATACATTACCTTCCATATTTCTGTATGGGTAAGATGATTCTGGTCAAGATCAAAGATTTTGGCATAACTGACAGTAGAATGAGAGAAAACCCATAAATTAACTCCCCAAAGCCAAACTGTCATAGTCTGCAGCATCAGAAACAGAAGGAAATGATCTCATTGTACATGGAAAGCATGGACGTATAGACTAAGAAATCTAGTTTCATCAAGTCAAAAAAGTAAACAAAGTACTAACCACAAGAAGAAGAGGATTGTAATACAGAAAAGCTTCATAAAGAAAACGATCCCTCAACTCAGCGTCCATTCTCATGACGGAATCCCAGCCAACCTGCAACGTTTAATTGTAACCCACTGATAAGTTGCAGTCAATCAAAGAAAACTGTGTGGTCTTCCCAAGACATCACACTTGTCATCAAGTTTATGATATACAAAACAACTTGAGCTGCCAAATGGATAGATATTAGCTAACCTTACAGCAAATGAAACCCCAGATGAAGAATAACAAGACCTGGAAGATTAGGACCTTATTTAGTATCTTCAAGGGCATAAAAAATTGAGGTGAAGAGATTGATGAAGGAACATTCTTTTGAAATAAAATCGCATCGTTACATTGCCTATTCTATATTATACTGTCTAATCTGCCTATTAGAAATTAGGAAATGTATCACAAATTGTGTCTTTAAATAAGACAAGAGAATAAAAAGAAGCTATTAGCAATAGAAATTTTGAACAAGCCTCACCTCTTCCAACTAAGTAGAATAATCCACATTGATCACAAGCAAATCACATAATTTGCAAAGTGAAAGATAAAATATCGGGCAAATCATTAAGAAAGGAACCTTAAATCGCCACAAAAATATTGGTGATGGCATCATTATCACGGCAGTACTTATTGGTGTACTCGCAATCTTCAGGTCAATAGATTCCATCGATGACGAGAAACCTTCCTCCACACCATTTCCCGATTCACTGCCAGCTGAGCAAAACAATCCACAAGTATTAAATTAGAATTCACAGTCTACACTCCATAACTAATCAAGTAAACCAAAAAGGAAACAATAAAGCAAAAAAAATCCACTGACACCCGCATCACGGAAAAGGTAAAAGCATGATCATGTATGTTTTTCTACCAAGATCAGAAACAACAGGTCGGCTACTAGACTTCCTCAAATGCGGGCTATTGTTAGGCGCTATCGCTTGACTTCCGAACATAGATGTAATCTCCAGATATTGTTGCACACTCTACCTACACCCTACAGCTTGTACCCACCAATGGAAATGCAAATGTTGCATTAATAATTTCCATAAACAGAAAATAAGAACAAGATGCTGAAAACCCATTTTGATAAACCGATAAATTAATAGAAAAACGTAATGCAAACAAAAAAAATAGCAGTCCAAAGATACTCACAGTGAAAGATATAGAGTGGAAAGAAAAGAGTAGATTCAATGTGCGTTTATGGGGATGCGAACCGTGATTGGGGGGTTTCACTAGACCGCACCCGCCTGAGATGGATAGATCTCTACTCTGGCTCTTGATGTTGCGTTGAGTGAGGAATAAGGAAGAAGAGAGAGGAAAATGGAAATTGGGGAATTCTTAAAGGACCAAACTGCAAATTCAATGAAATTGTAATAAATATGGAATTGAAGGTGCTATGGCGACATTATCGGTTTCATGTTGACATAAAGAAACGTGAATTGTTTAGGTGAAAGGAAGGCCAGGTCTTTATCGTAATAAATTAAATAAATTAGTTAAACACAACTTTATTCACGGGATTATAGATGAAGGCAACATTTCTTTTTTATTTAAAGAGTGCTTGATTGATAGGTTTGGAAGACATCAAAGAATGAAAAATATCGGTTGGAAACAATATTTTGATATAAGAGGTTTAGGGTTAATCCACATAACCCCCTAATCTCTTAATTCACAAATTATCTAAAATTCTGATTAGATTTAAAGCACTCTAATAAATTATCGGGATCTCTTTCTGCATAATTACCAATATGATTAGTTATAGGTTTGATTGAATCGCTTAACTCTCAATCATCCGATTCAATCATTTTTTATCCGATTCACCATCTCAGTTTATTACCGCATTATACAAGAAACGCAACAAATCATAATACCCAATTTAAATAACATAAAAATCAACTTGGATAACATTAAATCAAAATAAAAATCTCCAAGGAATGTTAGAATATCATCATCATTCCACCATCATACAATTCATCCCAACTTTATACATGAATAAAATTGAAACAAACAAGAAATAAAAACTTAGAATGGATGATCTAAGAAGACAATAGCATTGAAAAACCTCTTGATCTAAGAAGCATGTCGAGACCACTTCTCTTTCTTCCTTCTTCCTCTGCCTCCTCTCTTTATCTTCCTCTTTCTCTCTTTAGGATTTCCAAAAGTGGTTGAACGAAGACTCCCCTTTTTTTGCTCACCACTTGTTCTTCTTCTAGTGTTTTCTATTTAGGATAACCAAAGGTCTTTTTCGGGGTCCAAAAAGCCCGAAAAATCCCTCGAAAACTTAATTCTAGAAGTGTCCCCACTTTTGTCCCAAGTGAGCTCTCTATCACAATCATGATATGCAGGCCACATCATAGGTCAATCCTGGTGCTTCTTGTTGGAACCCGATCTCAGAACCGGATCCTAACCGGAAGACGAAATGAAAATGCCCGAAACCAAAGCGAAATCAAATCAGATAAATCAGATCCGTAGGCGAATTGAATAACAACATGCGGAAGCAAAATCCAAAGCGGATCAAAAGGCGAAAACAAATAGCAAAGACGAAATCGAATCGTAAAACGAAAGAAACGAAAGCGAAGCGAATATGGATCGAATTATCGAATGCGAAACAATTACGGATCAAACTCAAAGCATACACACGGAGCAACTGAATTGAACAAGTATCTGACATCCGAAAACTTAAACTCATGAAACACAAACCAAAGGGTCGCGTTGGAATCCATTGACTTACCCAACTTTTCAAAACTTTCAACTTTTCAAAAACGATCATAACAAACTTCCACAATTTCATGATTGAAAATTTTCTTTCTCAT
>JANKYF010000009.1:2688732-2699725 GCA_029829435.1 Erythroxylum hondense
GAACAGAAAATCTATTCTTAAATTTTAGGGTTTGATTTATTTTGAATTTGTGATTTGTGTAATTTTTATGATTTGACCTTCAATGGTACCTTATAGATGATGTATTTATGCCTAAACATAGTTCTACTAAATTTTGTTCATTTTTGACAGAGAAAATATGAAACATAATGATACAAACGCATGATAGTGTAAATTGAGAATTTATGTTTTTATCATGTTGGAGTTTAGTTTGGACCCATTTAACTACATCACAAGGAATATTCATAAATAGATCATAGAAGTCGTGAATGTACTGAAATATGTTTTTTAGACATAACTGAAAGGAATATCTAGATTAAGATTTGTTTCTCAAATTTTAAAGAGGAAACGAAAATAATTCGTATGTCCAGAGCGGCAATTTATTACGTGTATTTATCCATTAAATATGATATAATATTTTAAACCTTTTTCTATGAGATACTGTGCATTCCCTCATCTTTTCCTATGTCAGTCTGAACTAACTGGGTCATCACTTCCATCTCAACTTCCGATCGTGACCTAACTGGGTCGACACTTTCTTCTCAACTTCTGATCGTGACCTAACTAGGAATGGCCTACTGTTCTTTTTTCCGCAAATCCTGATTAGGAATTCTAACAACCTCCGAACCTTTCAACTTAAAAAGGTCAATGTCCTTGTTGACAAGTACTTAGATATATTTAATTAATAATTACATTCCAACAAAGAACATGGAAAGCTCACATGTCGACGTGGGATGAGTCAGTTGTGTTCTGAAACGTGGGTAGGGGAAGTGCCCACTTGACAACATTATACAAAAAAGACGTGATCTCATCTCGTCTCCGCTCTCTTTCGTCGTATCGGTCGGAAACAGACATCGGCATTAGGCACTCAGAAGAAGCAAAAAGGTGTTATAATAATAATCATAATTATTAAAAAAGAAGAATCAAACCACCACCCGGCAGGCACATCATCATCAACATCAACGTCAACATGTTCGAACACCGAAAAAGGAAGCCTTTCCTTTCTCTCTCTACCTCTAACCCTAACTCTCCTCTTTCTGTCTCCACCAGAATGGCCAGTCCCAAATTATCGGTACCTTTGCCGCACAACCGTCTCAAAGACGTGCTTTTGCTTCTCTCTATTGTCTTCATTATTTACCTTTTCTTCCACTCGCCTCCTACTCTCCCACGCGCCGCCATAGCTCCTTTCTCTCCATCTTACGCAGCCCCCTCCCGCCACCACCTCGTGTTTGCCATTGCCTCATCGTCCGCATCATTCGTTGGCCGGATACCATATCTCAAACTCTGGTACGATCCCGACACCACGCGGGCCTTCGTGTTTGTGGACGGCGCTCCGGCGGGATTCGCGTCAGACCCCACCCTTCCGCCTCTGATCGTCTCCGAGGATACTTCTCGCTTTCCGTACACCTACAAGGGCGGGCTGAAATCGGCGGTTCGCGTGGCACGTGTGGTGAAGGAGATTGTGGAGTTGAATCAGAGCGATGTGAGGTGGTTCGTGTTCGGCGACGACGACACATTGTTTTTTGTGGACAATTTGTTGGAGACGCTGTCTAAGTACGACCATAACGAGTGGTATTATATTGGGAGTAACTCGGAGAGTTATGATCAGAATTGGAAGTACTCGTTTGATATGGCATTTGGCGGTGGAGGTTTCGCTATAAGTTATCCATTGGCTAAGGTTTTGGCAAGAGTTCTGGATTCGTGTTTGATAAGATACGCAAACTTGTACGGTAGTGATGCGAGGATTTTCTCATGCTTGGTGGAATTGGGTGTTACGTTGACTCATGAACCTGGGTTTCATCAGGTAGGCCTTTTTTTTTTGGGGTCCTTTTTTGTTACCATTTTTGAGTTTATGTTGGTAAAAATGGACTGAGCCTTGGGATGCATTTGATTTGACCAGGTTGATATGCGGGGAAGCCTGTTTGGGTTGCTGTCTGCACATCCAGTATCTCCCCTGCTGTCTCTTCATCATTTGGATGCGGTGGATGCAATATTTCCTAGTATGAACAGGACTCAAGCTATGCACCATCTTTTTGAAGCTGTGAGCAAGGATCATGCTAGGATTTTTCAGCAAACTGTTTGCTATGACCACAAAAATTCATTGACCGTCTCAGTCGCATGGGGCTATTCGGTTCAGGTGTTTGAAGGGAATGAGCCGCTTCCAGACCTTATTTTACCACAGAGAACGTTCAGGCCATGGAGGAGAAGTAGAATGGGTGACTTCAGTCGACTCATGTTCAATGCGAGGGAATATCCTAAAAATCCTTGTAAAAGGCCAGCTGTCTTTTTCATGGAAAAGGTGTCTCTTATTGATAATGGCATTTGGAGTACTTACAGGAGGCACAAGGAAGAGGATTGCTCTAGGGCTAATGCTGTAAACAACCTTGAACATATTAGAGTGTTCACACACAAACTAGAATCTCATGCTGGACAGGTACCACAAATTTGAAATATGAATTGTGCTATTAATAACTATTGATAGGGAAAATTTGGCAATTATTTGATGGCATTGCCATTCCTATCCCAGATGATTGCTTCCCGTCGACAGTGTTGTGATGTGTCTGGATTCAATGAATCTATGGTTGTTAGCATTAGGCAATGCGGCATAGATGAGCTGATTTCGATGCATTAATAGTCTTCTTCCTTGGAGCTGTTCTGAAATGCACTCACGCATAGAGCTCTCTGACTGAATTAATGCTGTTGCTTAGTGGTAAGTTATTGCTTCTAAACTCTCCCATATAACTTCGCGAGCTTTCCTTTATTCTAATGTAAGCTTTTTGTTCACCATTCCCAAAAATTGTGTTGACATGTTAATATCCAAATTCAATATAGGATGTAACATGAGATCAGAAACTTTGGCTTGCCTTTAGGGTATGCATCTTGTATAATGAGCTGTCCGTGTTTTCTTCTTGAGTTATCCTGACAGGCCTTGCAACTCTTATGTTTTTCTGAAAGAGAAACTTGATTAGAGCTGTGAATTTTAAGCCATGGACTCGTTGTTAGCAATTTATTCTTAAAGCTTTCTTGTCCATTTGCTGCTTCAATTTGGATGTGACATTTTCATAGCAAATTTATTTGACTGTGAGAATAGTAGCCTTTTTCTTACCTTAAGGATGGAATCTGGATTCTACTTGCAATGAGCTGTTATCCGCCTCTTTCTTTTATCTTTGAATCTGTGTTTCTGGCACACATACACATATACATGTTACATAAACTGTGCTACGCCAGCAAACTGTGATGGGAGTTGATCCTGAAGGATGTGCTTAATAAAATTAATACCTGGGAGTGTCAAAATTTGGGTTTCTCCTCAAGTGTGTATTTGTACTTTCAATTTTATTTTATCTTTTCTTTTTCCCAAGTCTGTGGTCCTTCTAGGAGAGAGTATTTACCACAATACGTTCCCTTGTCTTATCTGTGTTACTTTGATGTTGCCTGCTGTAGCATGTGAAACGAAACGACTATCTTAAACTTCCTGGACAAATTTGATGAATGCTCTTGTTAGTATGGCATTTCTTCATCTGCGTTTTCATCATATCTTCATTCTTTACATTGTATGACAGTTTCTTACTGGAAGTCTGTGGAAGATTATGTTGCCATGCAAAGGATTACGTGAAAGAGGGAACAAAATCTCTGAGTGAAAAACACTTCTATTCTGGTTACAAGGGTATGTTTCTTGCCTTCAGAAAAGGTGCATGGACAAAAGATTCTATAGCATTTGTTAGTTTTAAGGCATCAAGCTGATTTCTTGCAAATGAAAATGGGAGTCGGCGGAAACTAACTGAGATTGCTGCCAGCGAACTGCCCAGTTGGTTATCTAACATAGAAAGGAATGTGAATGAAGGAGAGTCCAGAAATATACTGTCAATGATGACTGCCATTTCTATCATGGATGAAGATCTGATCCAGTAGATACTGTGTTTATATTCTGTTTGTATATATTCGAGCTGACGAAACATTAGAGAGCAGAGTGATTTATGATATTTTTTTGGATTGCTAACCAACCAGCAATTTTTCTAATTGTTCCAACAAGTTTTAGCTTACAATATTACACATAGCATTTGATTTATTGCTTCTGAAAATCTTTTGGCAGCTTAGGTCACAGATGTATGGAAAAACTCAGAAGATTTGAATAGTAGAGGCTGTATCATCTCTCATTTTGGTAGTTTAATGTATCAAATTTTGATAGGGGACTTTGAATAGATTGTAATGTACTGTGAGGTTTATTTAATATATGTAAAAACAGAAGATTTGAATGGTAAGAGGCTGTATCATCTCTCATCTTGGTAGTTTGCTGTATCAAATTTTGTCAGGAGACTTTGAATAGATCATGATCCTGTGAGGTTTATTGCAAATGAGATGCAGAGGTAACGAAGATATATACTGTTGTGCATAATCGGGCGTCGTTCTTTCAACGGTGGATGCTTTCGACGGACGTATAGAGAGTAGAGGTGAATTCATTTTTTTTTATAAGAGAAAAAGAGAACAAGTTACACCATAAGACCAGGAGTGCTAGGTCTTGAGGTATCCGCAATAAGGAGAAAATGGCATCTAATGGGTGGTGTGGTGAGGTATATCACACCAAGGTTAACCGTGGTAGCGTAATTTGTAAGTTAGTCTGTGCATCGGTTACATTTGCGATAGATGTGTTGATGAGTAACTATTCAGTTTCGGTTGAGCAGCACTCGCGATAGATGTGTCGATAAGTAACTATCCAGTTTCGGTTGAGCAGCTCATGGATATCTTGAACGATGGGATTGAAGGCAGTGACTCTAATAGCAGGAGGAGATGCATTATAATGACATAGTGAAATTCACCTCCAATTCAATACGGCGAAATCCCAGATTCCAAGAGGTGAATTCATTTGTGTAACATGAACGCGATTGTTAAAAATAGATTAACGTGCCTAATGTAATGTCCATTAAAACGGTTCGGTCGTCGAGATCGTCCATTCTCGGGCTTCGGTTTCCTAGTGAAACACATCATGAGACCATGTGCATTGTGCACTTTGCTGGATTTTGACACAAACCCCCGGTTTTTGTGGCTTTCTCGGGGAATCGATCTTCTGTTATTCTTACCCAGTTTTCCTGTTTTCTTTACATCTCATGTCCCAAAATCTGTTACTCAATTTCCTTTTACTCGTTAAAATTGGGAGGACTCTTCATCCGTACTGCCACATATATCCAAAGGGTCTTTTTCATCGATTAGTTGTCGAACAAAATCTAATAACAACCAATAAGATTTGCTTTCCCTGTCCCACTGTTGTGTTGTCAACTAGATGGAGTCCATTGTCAAGAATCATTTGACTTGTAAGAATTAGAACCACCCACTTTTAAGCCTTTGGTTGAAAAAACAAACCAGAACCTTTCTCCCTGTGCAAACGTAACTAACACGATCTTTTCCTACTTGCTTTCGCCTCAAATTGCGCCAAGAAATGGCAAAGTTTATGTATTGCGAATTTGACAATGTAATAGTTGTACTACGCAACCTCAGCCAAGCACAACCCCTTGACCCTCTTCATCTTGCTCGCCTCCTTGGAAAATGCAGTGTCTACAGTCACCTAGCAAATCCCAGTTACCTTCTCGTTTGTCAAACCTCGTCATAGTCGTATCTTCTGTTTGTTTAGTATACCTTCTTCTGTCACTCATTCTGGTAGGTAGTTCAAAGTACATAGATCTCAGCTCTGTTGCATCAGGAGAAGTATACGATCCAACAACCCTTGAGCATATTGTTTTTGGGATTGCTTCGAACGAGAATTCATGGCCCAAGCGCAAGGAATATGTTAAGCTCTGGTGGGAACCTCGGCAAATGAGAGGGTGTGTGTTTCTAGAGAGCATGCCAGAAGATATAAGTTCATACAATGATAATAGTTCACTTCCTCCTGTTTGTGTTTCCGCTGATACCTCAAGTTTTCGTTATACTTTTCGCAATGGTCTCCGGTCAGCTATTAGAGTGGCTCGTGTGGTTGTTGAGACTGTGGCACTCAATCATTCTAATGTGCGGTGGTATGTTTTCGGAGATGATGACACTGTTTTCTTTCCGGAGAATTTGGTGAAGACTCTTTCCAAGTATGATCATGGGCTTTGGTACTATTTAGGGACTAACTCAGAGATTTACGAGCAGAATAGGGTTTTTGGGTTTGAAATGGCTTTTGGTGGGGCAGGATTTGCCATAAGTTATCCATTGGCAAAAGTCTTGGCAAAAACTTTCGATTCCTGTATACAACGCTATCCACATCTGTATGGAAGTGATTCCAGGATCTATTCTTGCATGGCTGAGCTTGGAATCGGACTAACTCGTGAGCCTGGATTCCATCAGGTATTAGTTCTCGCATGCTTATGGTTTGTCCAAAAACTTTAGTTTAACAAGTGATTTGATGCTGAGAAGTTTTCAATTAAATTATTGCAGATGGATGTTCGGGGTGACATATTTGGCTTGTTGACTTCGCATCCTGTGACACCACTGGTGTCTCTCCATCACTTTGATTACGTAAATCCTATATTCCCCAACATGACGACCCTAAAGGCCCTGGAACTTCTTCTGAGAGCTGTAAAAGTTGATTCCCTGAGGATCCTGCAGAGAACAATTTGCTATGATCGGTGGTTTTCCTGGACTATTTCGGTGTCATGGGGTTATGCGATTGAGGTTTATGGGAATCATATACGTTTGCCTGATCTCCTTCCTGTTCAGCAGACTTTTAACCAATGGAAACAAGGAAACACGTTGGCTGGTGTCTATACTTTTAATACAAGAGTAGATCAGGCTCATCCCGACCCTTGCCGCAGACCAACTATTTTCTTTCTTGATAGGCTAGAGGTAGACTCAGCTGAGGGTATCATCACCAGTCATTACAAGAAAAGCTATGTCAATTGCTCCCACGATGCTACTGCTTCTCCTCGGAAACTTGATGAGATTAAGGTGCTCTCGAAGAAGGTTCATCTTAGTGTTAACCAAGTACGTATACATTTCTTTTTCTTTCAGTTTTCAATTTCTCAAAGTTGACTCAAAACTTACATCTTTCTTCAATTCAGTTGCGCGCTCCAAGGCGACATTGTTGCGACGTTTTACCTTCTTCTGTGGGTAACGTGATGGAAATCGGAATAAGAGAATGCAGAGGAGAAGAATTGATTCACATGCATTAGATTCAGCGTCGCTAACACTAATGAATATAGTAGGTATCCCTTAAACAACTTCACAAACCATCTTGTGAATTCAACAACGGTCTGAATATCGAATTCAATATCAAAGGAAGATGATGTGTTACTCCTTAAGTTAGGCTTACTCAAGAATTACATATCTGTCATAGTTTCTAGACAATAATTTTGATGCAGTTGGTGGAAGAAAATTAATAAATAAAGCTTTTCTTATGTGAATGGTTAATTTCTGGAGAGATCTGCTGCAAATCCCCAAAAAAATGAATACATCAAAGAATCTATGTTTGGATCGGCACATATCAAACTTGACATCACTCTTAAATTCTTTTATTTCAGTCATTCATTGCCCTTTTCGAAAGCTCTGCAATTCTTTCACACCATAAATGACAGTGGGCAAAGCTTGATGGCAATGAGGTTGTTTTCCATACTTGGACAATGCGTTGACAACAAATGATTCACTTCCTGTTTAATGTTTATCATGAGCAGTCAAGACACTTATGCTTAACCTCTGATAATCATAATCTTTTTCTCCGTCCTCTGTTTTGAAAGCCTTTGGTCTTCCCGAAAACCCATATTCAAGTAATCTATTCTGTTTCGATCATGCCCTGTCATGCAAGAACCTAGTTTTCCCACCTCTCTAAACATCAGGTGCAGAAAATTTTCAAATTTTGTCCCCCTAATATGAAAAACAAGACGCTCGCTTAAATTAAGGTTTTTTTTTCTTTCTCCGTATTATTTCTGAGTCTGCATCGGAGTCTCAGTGTATAAAGAATGGAATTGCATATAATGTATTAGTTTATGAAGCCTCAACTGCTTATAATGGACCAATCTCCAACACAGCATATGCAAGCAATCTTTTAATTCAATTATCATCTACTGTTGAACATCAAAGCAGATGGAAGAGCCACCAATTTGGAGTACTCACCAATGACTTATGTAAAGCTCTAGTAAGAGGTGAAGCTGTCAAAGTTCCTTGGCATGGTTTCAGAAAGCTTGTGGTAGAGTGTTGATCATGCTTTGGCTCACAATCAATGGGACATTAAGAACTTTGGATCGACTTAGGGGATTTCTTACACTAACTAATCTTCGTCTGTTATGCAATCAAGTTAGTGAAATTGTGGGCCGTCCCAATTTGGAACACCGTTAATGGATTGTGTCATACTAACATTCCCAGCTTGAGTTGTTCCTCGTATTATATAAACTACTCTTTATCCCTTTAATACTGTTTATTACAGGCACAACTTCCTCTGTTACAATGACCAGAACTGTTAGCTAGCTGTTAGCCTTTTGAAAGTGGGTCTCAATATATAGGGTTTAGGGTTTAGGATAGGATTAGGATTAGAGATTAGGGTTTGGTAATCACTAGTTATTAACAGATATTTATACTTATTATGGTGCAGGTTGACCTTAATAATATTGAATATTTGCAATAGTTGCCATCACATGCAATATTTTAAATTTAGGTACAACCATTCTGTATTTGATTATTAAAGTGGTGTTTCTCTGTAATGGAATTCTTCGAGCGCCATTATATGACAATTGAATATGACAATCGTACGAAAGACTATGTTACGGAGTGGATAGGAAGACTTACCCCTCAACGAAGCTGGATTGGGATGAGGAGAATAGAGTTTCATTATTCAGGTCTGTTGGAGAAATTGGAGGATGTAAATTATCAAATTCAGAGGTTTGAGAAGAAAGAATTGAAGGATGGGACGAATAGTAGGAAAACAGGGGTGGTGGAAAGAAGAGTACTTGGTTAAGTAGAACAAGTAGCATGAGAGGAACATTGTGTTAATTTCAGGAGTGGCAAGAGTCCTGACCTAGATCGAAATCAAAGGGCTCGATCCAAGCTCGGGCTCGAGTGCGTAGATTAAACCCGGCCTGGGACTTGACTATTTTAAACAAACCGATGTTGTTTTACGTTTTTAATTAAACAAAACTGACCGAATCAAATTAGACTCAGATTTGGATCTGCTGTTTCAGTTAAGGTCGATTGAGCTCCTCTAAATTGACTTACTGCTTAGTTTGGTCGATTGTAGAAGATGTCCCAATGGGTTTTTAATTAATTTTCCATTTTCCTATGAATTCTTAGACTAAACCACACCAAAATGTTTGTAATATTTTGTATTTAATTATAAATTATAGTTTTTTAAGGCTCATATAAGAAGCTGCCGAACCTCTTGATTGATTCATATCCGAATGAGACAGAGCCAAGCATCAAAGCAAGCTAAATATGTGGACTGGTCAAGTACGTGCACGAAATTAAGTAACGGTTTCTGCCTAGTTACTATTTTATAGTGATCAGCCACCAGCGATCTCCTATATTTTAATCAGAAACAAAATGCTAATTCATCATTCTAAGTCGTATCCCGCTGGTAAGCTAATTAATTATGGAAATGATGTGATGATTTCAACTTTATTCCACCATCTGGTGATAATCTCATCTGGTGAGCTATGTTCTGACAATGTAAAAAGTTTCAAAGTAAAAAGGATCAAACATATGTTAAGAACAATGTAAAGTTGTTGTAACCCTCAATTTTCTCTTTTGAATATACTTAGAGGCTCAAATTGCATATCATTTTATATTGAGCTTAACATATTATCTTTTCAATTTCAAAAGGAACATTTGTATATTGTTTAAACAAAATTTCTCTTGAACATTTGGTTTTCAAGAATGAGGAATGTTTAATTGTGTTAGAATTAAGTGTTGTCAAATGAGTTATTAATATTGAAAATTTGGAAAATACTGATTTTATAGTGTTTAATCAACCTATAAGGAGGTTAAGTTGATCTACTGGAAATTTAATTTGGAGTTATTTTCTACTTCATCAATAGGTCAACCTATTCCATGCTTTTTCAGTTACATTGAGTACCCATATAGGAAATGCTATATATATACGTATGATAGATAGGAAGAACTATATGGGAGATAGTTTGAACTATACAATAGATAGATTGATCCATATATGGGACATAGATTGACTTATGCCATGTTTTTTATTGGGTTGATAGAAATGTTTAGAGATCAAGTTGGATTGGAGTCCAAAAAGTAAAGGATCGCAATACGCAGCGGAAATTAAAAATTGCAATCATGTGCTATCTATTGCGTTTAACAACATACTAATAATAAAAATAGGTAAACGATAAATACCTGGAAATCGTGAGGATAAACTGATATTGAACTTCGAAATTACGAAGTCTCTACATGCTCCACACCGAAAAATATGTCTTGCTTTTAACACTTAATATGGCTACGAATAAATTTGAAGAACTCTTTCTTCAATAATAAAGAAAATAATTTTCTCTTTAATCTCTTGTTTTTCTTTTCCAGTACCGAAAATAAAGAAGGAAGAATATGTGTTGTGTTTTTTTCGGTTTTGTCAAAACTAAAAAAGAAAAGGAGTACATCAGTTTTTCCGTTTTCTTATCAACCTCTCTTTAAACCTTGTCTTCATAAGATATATATCTCATGTTAAAACCGAAAACAACGTGTACATCTCTTCTCCAAACCACTTTTTTGTTTTTAACGTTATAACTTTTCAAAACTTTTAAAACCACAACCATCATATCCTTTTTGTGTTACATATACAACACTTCGTTTCTTTTTTTTTCATTAATAATTGTTATTATTCATAAATGACATAAAATAAAAATATTTTATTTTATTCATTTATTTTATTAATAATATGTCATATAGATTATTTAATAAATTATCTCATAATAAATTAAATAATCATAAACGGAAAATATTACACTCGTAAGTGTGTGACCACATAGGTTCATCACTAAGCCGGTAGTAATTAATCTAATTAATTACTAAT
>JANKYF010000009.1:2770613-2781212 GCA_029829435.1 Erythroxylum hondense
TTTAATATAATTGAAACTCACTTATTACTTATTCAAATACTATAACTCACTTCTTAGTTTCTAAAAAATATTTTTTAATAGGTCTTTTAGGTTTATATTTAAGACTTTTTAAAAATTATATATTGTAAGTGATAGTTATGTACATAATTTTTTGGAGTGAGTATTGAATTTCTTCTTTACATTTATAAATACCATTTACATTTCAATAATTTAAAAATATAAAAACTTTTTTATTTTTCATATAAAAGAGTAGAAGGGTTTAAATTATTAAACTTATTATTACTTCCTATTGGAAGGTAATTGATAAGATTTATAGAACATCCATGCATAATCAGCCAAAACTTCTTTGATTATGTCAAAAGCATTAAATTTATTGTTACAAAGGTATTATAAGCACTAAATTTATACCACAAGTTGTGTCTCCTCCTTTGATCTAACTAATCTTCAACTCTAAGGCTCATTTCCAGCTAACTATGAAATGCCTTCCTGTGTTAAGAGGCTAACACTTATCCTCCTTGATATTGACTTATTGTAATTGACATTCAATTGGGTATGTTAATTGTAAGCATATACAACTGCTCTTTTCTTGTATATTTGAGCACTTATGGAACTCTTTTTGGAAATCCCTTTAGATATACAATTGCCCTTTTCTCACTGCTAGTAATCACCAAAACATTCCATTTAAAGGTCATTGTTCTTTTCTTAAAGTTGCATAAAACATCATGAAAGCTATAATTGTAAGGAAATTGATGTGATTCAATAACGAGCGCAATACAAACTAAATTTCTTAATTTTTTGATTAAAAATTTTCATTGAATAACTTAAAATATATTAATTATAAATCAAATAATTGAAATGCACATGATCTAGATTCTTACATAATTTTTTAAAAAATTGTCATTTATAAATTGTTCACGTGCCTAGCATTTAACGATATCTATAGAATAAAGAAAAATAATTCAAAACTTGAGAGGAAAAGATAGGAGTGCTAACTCCCTTATGACTTTCTCTTATTTATAAAGAAAAGACAAAAGAATTTCTTTCTTATTAAAATTAAACATCTTAATTATAATTAAAGTTAAACTCTAATTATAATTACAATTTAATTTTAATATTGAGGTTTCTCAAACTTCACAATTAAGTCCAACTTAACTTTAATTATAATTAAGATGTTTAATTTTAGTAAGATCACATTTTTGAGGTTTCTCAAACTTCACAATTAAGTCCAACTTAACTTAAATTTATAATTTTCTCTTTAACTATTCTTTTATGTGTGACATATTAGGTTTCTATTGACAATGATTATAAATCATAATTCTAATTTAAAATCATAATTAGATAAATTAAAGCTTCTTTTAGTTTATTTTTAATTTTTTAATTAAATAATTTTTAATCATAGATTAATATTGATGTCTAGCAACTTGTCATGACTATCCAAGTACTAGGAATGTCAAAGTGGTTTGATTTAACATGTCCATTTATGGTTGTGATATATAATTTAATCTTTTTATCATTTAATATTCCACTTGGACATAAGGGTTTAGTTTATACTCTTTTAATTCCTTAAATCACTACTATTCAAGAATAATGAAACATTCTCTCTAATTATTTTAGAGTGACGAATCTTTTATTGACTTACTAAATTATCTTCATTTGACTCATACTATATCCAAGTACTACCTATTAAGCTACCCTAAATAAAATAGGTTATAAATAGTATCAGACATAGTAATTCTCACATGAGATACTTTGATAATCTCAAGTTTAAGGATCAATTATACAACTATTATAATGAGGAAATTCAAGATATATAATTAATATTTCCATTTTGGATCCTCATAAACAGGCTAGTTTAGTGAATTTATTCTCTAATAACTACTCACAGATTTGTTTAAGAATCTTTCCACTTTAATTTATGAGATCAATTACTTTCTTTATAAGAAAAAATATATGGTGTGTTAGTTTTATCGTCTCATCAATATCTCATCTTGATGAAGCTACAATTAAGAATAATTTAAAATAACACATAAATACAAATTGAATCTTATAACTATGATCTTATTATAATTTTAATTGAATAATAATTATTTTAGCAATTTTATCTTTAGTATTAAATATCAAATATAATTAACAAAATAGATAAAGATAAATAGTGTTTTTATTTGATTATGTCACAAAATCGACAATCAATTGATTGATTGTAGGACATACATCAACAATCTCTAACCTACATTGGGCTAATTGCTTAAGTATCTTATACTATATCTCTTTATGACGATCATACTACTACTGTGACAATAGTTTAGTGAGATAATTCTACAAGATTCTCTATATCTTAATTATCATTATAATTAAGACACCCTAAATATATACTTAGATCTTTGATGAGATCTTAACTCCTTTCACTTGCACAATGGCTCTAATGTTCCATAGTACATATCCACAATGAAACAAATTATATTATGTTTATTAAAGAACTTGATCCAAATATTATTTTCAATTAAATTTGTATTATAGCATGATTAGCAATTATGCTAAATTAGAATCTTTTCAATCTCAATTAATATTGTTCTAAGTAAAAGATATACCATAATTAGGATTTAGTTCTAAACTTAATATTCATATGATCTTAAACTCAAATATCAACTCATTAAAAAATAATGGATTAAAAATCTTAATGCTTTATAAATATTAGATATCTCAAATACTAAATATCTTTAATACATTACCTATTTGCTTGGATTATAATAAGTAAACAATTTTTGCATCTATCTAAATAGATCTAATTCTTAAAATTAAGTTGCCATATTTTTATATATCCAATAAGAGTTATTCTTGGACAATCATATCTTCATCAATTAAAAATAAGAATTTTTGTTCTACATGAGTAATATGTATCTATATACTCCCACTGAAGAGTGCAACCATACTCTTATTAACCTTATTGTAGATATGATAAATTCACAATCATTTCCACTTTAAACTCTTTGAATTCATCATGAAAATGAATCTTTCAACATGTCGTAACACTTTAACTATAAATTAAATGTATTAACAAAGACACCAGTTCCAGCTAGATATATTGTCATGAGATTTGAACTTTTACAAACTTTATCTTACTCTTACTGCATATCTTTGTGAAAAGTTTTCCTATAAGTATTCATGGAAATAAACATTTTATATATTGGAGTTTATAACTTCATATCTAACCCTTTTGGATATCTTACAACTTTATATTCTTTAATTGATTACAAACTTATTAGATAACATGTGCTTCAAATAAGCATCACGTCCTAAAATTATTAAATTTGACTCTTTCAAAGTCTTACCAATTTATATCTAATATGAAATCTTACTAATTAATTTAGTTGAAGATTACTAGGTATAGCTAGAAAAGATATAAATATTGCACTATACAATATCTCATATTGCATTTTTTTTTACATAAAGCCATACCATTGTGGAATTCAGTTGAAGAGGTATTTATTAGAGAATCTCATTCCCTACAGATAACCCAGAAAATCTAAATCTCACTATATCGATCTCATTGAAGTGTTTTAGCATGCTCAATGCTTACTTTCTCCTTAGATTTGAATAATTTGTACTTTTTAAAATTTTAAATCAATATTTCATTTTATTCATATGATTACATCATATAAAGTCATTATTAATTCGAATGAAATACAAGTATCCATCCTTTTATGAATTGTCATTACATCTAACTCATTACATGTGTCAAATTTAATAATTTAATGCCATCATCATCCTTTCATCAAAGGTTGATTTGGTTATTCTTAAATTTAACAAGCTTTATAAGTTTCATATGATTCATAATTAAAGGGATACATATATCCTTGTATATAACTTTATGATTCTCATTATGTTAATTTAACCAATATGGGATAAATGGATAGTCTTAGTTTTTTAATATATTATCTTTTCACTTATGTTAAGCATAAGTATCCTTGATCTATCACATACAAACTATTTATAAACTTTGATTAACTACTTTTACTCAACAATATATTTCTTATTATGCCTTGAACATTATAGTAATTTTGAATCTAAATTCAGTATCAAATACTCAAAAGCATAAATTAGAAAAATATATGAACATTATAACCTGAGCTTGATTAAGCTTGATCAGACTTCAAGCTATCCAAGTCAATTCGACTTAAACTTAAACCTTCAGCCATGGGATAGATATGGCTTTGAGTAGAGTCAAGGCCCAAACACAAAAAGTGAATAATTAATAAAAGGTGGTTGTGAAATTTTGTAATAAAGAAAATAAAGGACGTAATAAAATGAGATTTTTCAATAAGATAAACCTTGGTCTACATATTCTTCTACCTTTAGAACTATGATTGATCATTGACACAAAGAATTATTTTATCAATCATATATTCAATGTGATTCTAAATATCCATCTTTTCTTGGGATTAGTTAATTGAAAACATATATTTTAAATAACCCTTATTGCTTAAAAACCTTAGATATGATCTAAAATTTAATTAAACAATAACTTTAAGAAAAGAAAGACCATCGAAGAAAGACAACATAACATCTACGGTTGCATTTAATCTAGTTAAATGCTTCAATATTAGAGTTGATTTATTGCCTCTCAATCTTTAAAGCTCTAAAAAGGGATTCTACTTCCTTCAACTAAGAATAAAAGAATTAGTTAATAGTGGTCATTCCTACCACTAGAAGGTGGAGAAAACTACTTTAATGTTGATTAAAGAAAAGAGAAAACAAGAGAACTTTGAGAAGCTGAAAACTAAATCCTTTACTCCTTCACACCTTGGAAATATTTATAGCCTTCAAATCAAATGTACATGAGAAAAAAATTGCAAAGTATTTTAAATCTTTAAAATCCTTCGTAAACAAAATGGGTTGATAAATGGAAAGGTCCTATTAAACTTCGAAAGGAACCTATTAATGTTTTAAAAGAAAGGATCCTGTTAATTATTTAAAATATGAAAGAAGTCTATTAATCGAAAGGATCCTATTTGGGCTAAAAAAACAAGAGGCCTGTCAATCAATAGGAACCTGCTAAAGCTCAAATAGAGATAAACCTGTTAATTGATAGGAGCCTGTTGACGCTTAAAGCAAAACGAACCTCTTACTTTATAGAAATAGAAGGAGCCTATTGAAAAAATTGAAAGAACCTCTTGAAAAAACAAACAACACGAAAATTTAAAAGTTACAAAGAGAGAAAGAATGGCACGGTAGATTTATATTGGTTCGGCTAACAACCAAGCCTACGTCCAGTCCTCAATTATCAAACTAGAGTATTTCACTATAAGAATCCAAGTATTAAATTTGATGAGTCTCTCTAAACTCACAAGTACATAATTTTTTCTCTAACCTTTCACACTCAAAGTGTATAACAAGTATCTAAAAATTCACAGAAAAATAAAACGTAAAATTAAAAGTAAGTTCTTAAATAACAAATTTTCTTTTAATAGAGTAATTTCACTTTCTAAGACACCATAAGAATGATGTGACTCTCAAGAATATACATGTTACTGAAAAGTTTCGAAACTCTATGCATGTTCATTATTCACAAATGTTGTTGCTATTCTTTAAATAGTCAATTTTTTCAACTAATCATTGCTTCAATTTAATTTTGAATTGACTTTGAATTTTCATTATTACCTATGCTGGAATAAAATTTTTTGGAGCTAATTATTCGAAAAAAAAGATCCTCTCAGATGTTAATAAGGAAATTTAAATAAAAAAGTTCTGTAAGAAAGGAAATAATTTTCATATTATTTTATTTCCTTTAAAAAATACTGTTATCTATTCAAAAAAAAATCTAATTTGAATTTTAAAATATTATATAACTATTGTCAAAATCATTAAATATAAAATTTGAGCTAATACAAGCAATGATTGCTATCACCTTATAGGAGGGCAGAATTGGATCAGCTAACGGGGAAAGTAGAAAAGGGAGGGAGCACAAAAACAATTTGAAGAGAAGAGAAGAGGATGTCAAAGCAACGAAGGTTACAGTAGAGAACTCGATACGGTGAGCAAGATCCAACATGGAGGGCTAATTATTTTAGAAAGAGGTGAGAACTTTTTACACTAGCCATCATAAAATGAATGAAGTTAACTACTAAACAAAATTTTTTTAAAAGATTAGGTATTAAAAAAAATTTATTCAATTAAACAAATATTTTAGGTTTGGAAGTCTTCCTTCTATCATATCTCTTCCTTTACCTTATCTCAATGATGATATACTTTGTTTTTGGCTTGATTCATTCAGTTAAGTTAACCATGTTCGTTTGTTTGTTCTTATTCTGTCTTTGTTATGGAAGGTGATTGATAGATTGGGTTTTATATTCACATAACTTATTATTTTATAATTTCCCAAAACCTACTCGCAAAAGTTCAATTACTCATCGGAATATGATGGCCTGAGTCTGTTAAAGAATTGTTATCAAGATGCCAACATTCGGAAGAATCTTGTCAGATAGGATTGGAACGTTGGTTTAAGAATTGGAACCTTTGCGTTATGTACCATGATTGGTGTCGCTCCCTATAAAATGTTCTACCAGAGGCCCAACCGTATTGTTCACTAAAGCTATGTCTTCCTCTAAAACAGCCTTGTCATTTTATCTTCTATCATTTGCTATCCTTCTGCAGCCTGTTTTTGGATTGAAAACAATTGAACACGATTGCTCCCCAAAGTTGAGATTCTTTGGGAAGAGCCAATTCAGATCAAGCATAAACGAGATTACGAGTCGTCTCAAAGACGAATGCCCTCAAAAGGGTTATGGCCAAAATACTGTTGGTGGGATTTATAACAAAATTCATGGGCTCGCTCTTTGCAGAGGTGATATCAACGCTAAAGATTGCAAATCATGTCTCATAGAGGCAAGCGATGAGATCAAGAACCTCTGCCCTTCCAGTATAACTGCAATCATTTGGTTGGACGAATGCATGTTGAAGTACTCGTCCGATGATTTCTTTGGCCAAGTTAACACCGTGCGCTACTATTCTCACTACAATAAGTTTAACAAAGTCAGGAACGAACCGCAATTTCCAGAAAACAGAGACAAGCTGCTAAGGCAATTGGTGAGGCAAGCAGGTACCAGCTTCAAATTATTTGGTACCGGAGAGATAAAGGTGGGAAATTCAAAGCTTTACGGTTTGGCTCAATGCACAAGGGATCTCTCCAAAGCTGGTTGCAGAAGGTGTCTTACCAAAGCAGTTTCTAGATTTCGAAACTACGACGATCATGATAAATCAACTGGATGGTTTGGTTTCGGAAGTTGTCATATAAGGTTCGAGACGCATCCGGTATTGAAACGTTGAAGGCTTGAAATTGAACGAATGATAAAGTCCTCAACAACATATTGGAGAAATGAGAACTGAAAGAAAGATGAACCTTTATCTCCTTACCTTTTTATAATTTGCATTAAGTATTTATAAGATTGATGTCAAACAATATCAAGATAAAATGAAATTCATCTATCATAAAAAAATGAAAGTCTTTAAGATGTTTAATCTTTCTTTTACTAATGATTTATTGCTCCTCTATGGTGATGAAGCAAACTTAATCAAGACCTTAATGAATGATCCAGGTCTTTAAGAAATTGCCAGGCTTTCAATCAATATAACAAAAAATCACGTGGTTCTATCAATTATAACGACTCATTAAGTAGAATGATTATCCTTAATCTTTGGCTTTAAATAATAACCACAAAGAGACTAACTTATAAGGATTGCCAGCAAATGTTTGATAATATTCATAAAAGGATTAACCATTGGAGTGTTAAGGATAAGGATACAACTCAACCAACAAAAGATTCTCAAGATCCTTGACCAGTTCAAACACGTATAATCTATTACATCAAGATAGCCATAGCTGATTGAATTTAAATTGCTTATTCATAGAATTCCGCTATAACCGAAAGCTTCTCTTCTTCTATTAATATCTCTGTAAATGAAGTGATGAATCAAGCCTTCATATTATTTTGTTCATTCTCATAATCTTTACATGGTATCAAAGCATTGATTCAACTCACACAATTTTTTTTTTCATTTCCATCGTGAATTCAGCCAACAACATTACTCATTCCTTTGGAAAATCCTTAGTTGCCATTAATGGATCCTAGTTACCTTTAAAACTTACTACTCAAAATTATTCCACATGGAAAGCTCAAATCACACCCTTACTTCGAGGACATAATTTGATGGGTTATATTCTTGGCACTATCAAACCTCCTTCTGCAACCATTGAAAAGGACGGTCATCAAGTTTCTAATCCAGACTATGAATTTTGGGATTGTCAAGATCAACTCATACTTATAGCTATTATTACTTCATTATCATTAGCTGTCATAAACACCATTCCAGATGCCAAGACCTCGGCGGAGGCATGGAATAAACTCCAAATAGCATTTGCAAACAAGTCTGCCACCAGATTTCTTTCTCTTCGGGAAAAATTGTATAGAACAAAGCTTGATTCCCGTTCTATAGCTGATTGCTTACAATCTGTCAAGTCCATTGCTGAGGAACTATCTCTCTGTGGTAGTTTAGTTAGTGATGTTGATCTCGTGGTGCATGTCCTTGGCGGTATTGGGTCTGAATTCTAAGATATTGCAGCAGCTATTCACGCTTGGGATACTGTCTTCACATTTGATAAACTTCAAGACAAATTGTTGGCTCATGAACTATATTTAAAGCAAATTGATCCCAGTTTTGATCCTACTCCACTCACAACCAATCATGCTCGAAAAATTACAAGCAACAAGTATTCTCATTAACAAAGACAGGGTAATTTTGGTAAGACTACCAATACGTTTCAGTCATCTAATAATTTTGCTATTCAAGAATCCTTGTCCAGCTTTAAATTGTAAAATTCATCAAGGCCACATCCTTTCTTGCCATCTACTCACAATCGAAGTTCAGGCGCTCAAGTCAAAGTGCAATGTCAGTTTTGCAACAAATTTGATCATCATGTCAAAAATTGCTTTAAATCCAGAGACTAATTTAGAGATTTATTTTTCCAAAATCCACAAGCTCACTTTTCTCATGCTACCACAAAGACTCTCCATGGCTTCTAGATACTGGAGCATCTCATCATGTTACAAATGATTTGCACAATCTCTCTCTCCACTCACCCTATGATGGAAATGATGAGCTGCAACTCACAAATGGGTCAGGTTTGTCCATTTCTCGTGTTGGTTCTGGTACTATAACCTTACCGAATAAATAGTGCCACCTTTCCAATGTTCTCTATGTCCCCTCTGCCAAAACTAAACTCATTTCTGTATCTCAATTTTGTGATTCTAATCAGGTGTCCACTGAATTTTTCTCTAACTATTTTCTTGTGAAGGATCAATTCACGGGGGAGATTCTATTCAAAGGCCAACTTGATCAATCCTTGTATAAGCTCACTCCTTGCAACTCAAAATCTCCAGTTTGTCTTCATACCCATCTTTCATCCACTTCATGGCATCAACGACTTGGTCATCCAAATTCCAGAATTTTTAAATTTATCTTGTCTAAATTTTCTCTTTCTGTCTCTTTAATAAAAGAAAATGTTTGGAATCCCTGCAAATGTAATAAAAGTCATAGATTATCATTTGGTGTTTCTACATTAACAAGCACTCGCCCTCTTGAACTTTTATATTCAGACTTGTGGGGCCTTGCCCCTGTGCAATCTCAAGATAGTTTTCAATATTACATCATTTTTGTTGACCATTTCATAACCATTAAAAGCTAAATCTGATGTTTATAATGTTTTTCCCACCTTCCAAAAACTTGTTGAAAATACTTTCAATGCTAAAATTAAATCCATTTACACAGATGGGGGTGGGGAATATGTTGCTCTTAAAAGACATTTTCAATCTTGTGGTATCAATCACCTTCAAACCCCACCTCACCCACCACAACACAACGACAATGTCAAATACCGACATCGTCATCTAGTTGAAACAGGCCTCACCTTGCTGCAAACTGCCTCTTTTCCTTATTCATTTTGGTCATTTGCTTTTCAAACTGCAGCCTATCTTATTAATCGTTTACCCACACCACTACTCAATCTCTCATCTCCTTTTCGTAAGTTGTTTAATCGACCTCCCAATTATCAGTCTCTTAGAGTCTTTGGGTGCCTCTGTTATCCCTATCTATGTCCTTACAGGACATTAAAATTTGATGTCAAGTCTATCCCTTGTATCTTTCTTGGTTACTACCTCCATCAAAGTTCCTACATTTGTTATGACTTTAAAACCCACAAATACATCTTGTCTCGTCATGTTCGTTTTTTAGAAAATACATTTCCTTATCAAACACAACTTCTCTCAGAGTCCCACTCCAGTTCAGGTTGGTATGATCTTCCCTAACATACTCCTACTCACACCCAAATTCCTTTTCAGCCTACACAAGCTCCAATTCCTGTTAGAGTAGTGCCCTAAAGGCAATCGCCTTTAGCGCGTTTTGTACAAAGTTGTATACATACTTTATGAATAAATAAAGAAAGGCATATTTCATTAATTTGATGTTCATAATTTATGAATTGATATTGATCTATAAGCAAATTAATGAAGTCCATGATATATGACATAGCATGAAGGAAATTATGAT
>JANKYF010000009.1:2885295-2897040 GCA_029829435.1 Erythroxylum hondense
CTTTATAAACCGTAGCTAAAAATATTTGACTGAATTTTATATAAATGTAGCTAAAAACATGTAGTTATATTTTTAAAAATATAGCTAGAAACTTTTGGCAATAATTCTGAAAATGTAGTTAATAGCATTTTGCTGCAAAAGAAATATATCCAAAATTGTTAAGGATGATTTCTGAAATGTCACCTATAGTTTTTAACTATAGAGATTTCGCAATGGTTTGAGCGATGAAGCAGAAATGTAGCTAAAAATTATAGACGAAATTTTTTGCACATTTATTCACAATTTTTTTTAGTCAAATATCAACTTTGTTGTAGTGAGAAAAAAGGAGTCATTAGACCCAATTATAACTAATACATGCATCTTAGCATGAAAGTTTAAGATTATGATTTATGAATGTTGCACAGCACATAACTCATCTACTTTTTTATATGTAATAATTTTTCTATAGTGATATCCGGACATTATACTATATATTTATAAATATTGCTTCTGCAATTCTGATTTCTGTACCTAAGTTTGTCTTTTTGTTCGAATTCCTCGTGGGCGACAATACTTTAAACTGTATTCCCTTATTTTGAGTCTATGTCTATGTTCTATTTGTATCGGTTACAGTCCAACGATTCCAAAGTTTGGTTGTTTTCAGTTGGAAATGACACCTTGTCTCACAAATTAAGTCTTTGAGTCTACTATATATATGTGTGTGTCATCAGAGGCCAAAATCAATCTACCTTACATAGCCAAAATCAATCTACCTTACATACTTCACAATCATGTTTTCCGCAAAGTCAGCCTCCGCATTCTATCTGCTATCATTTGCTGTCCTCTTCCAAGCTGTTTTTGGAGCTAAGCCAATTCAACATCAGTGTTCAATCATTAAGTTTATGGGCGATAAGAATTACGAATCTAACGTAAAGCAGGTTACGGAACTGCTGGTAGATCAGACGCCTTCAACGGGTTTTTCGAAACAATCAGTAGGCAATCCTTTTGCCAAAGTTTATGGGTTGTCTCTCTGCAGAGGTGATATCAAAGCTAAGGACTGCAAAGCTTGTCTTGTGGAGGCAAGCAAAGAGATAAAAAGTTTATGCCCTGACTCCAGAATGGCGGTCATTTGGTCTGACAATTGTATGTTAAAGTACTCCTATTTGAACTTCTTTGGCACTGTCGACTACTTAAATTACTATTCAAATTACAATGTCTATAACAAAATCAAGTACGAGCCTGGCTTCACAGATAGCAGAAACAACTTTCTCGACCACCTGGTTGATCAAGTTCATAAGAATCTCAACATGTTTGCTGTTGGACATACTAAGGTGGGGAAATCAAAACTTTATGGTATGGCTCAATGCACTCGGGATCTTTCTAAATCTGACTGCAAACACTGCCTTAAGTCTGCAGTTAACAGATTTAAAAGCTCTAAGAATGACAAGTCAACTGGATGGTTTGGTTATGGAAGTTGCAGCATTAGATGTGAAACATACCATTTCTGAAGCTTTAAACGAGGGTTATGATCTCCAGTTAAAGGGAAGGCTGCTTTAACTGTTCGCTATTTTATGAAAAAACTTGTTTTGTAGTTTGGAACAAAACTGTTACTAGTTTGCGCACATACATATGATGTAATGGGTGTTTAAAAACAAACAATATGAAATAATGAGAAAAATAGTTTCTTTATGTGTGCTCCCATGGTACGAAATTTAACTTATTTCCATGCATACAATTTTCACGTCGTTGTAATGAAGCAGACGCTTAGGTATTCCTTGAGATTAAAGAAGCAAGGGATGGCTACTACTTGTTCCACTACAATTACGTTTTTTATATTTATTGAAGTTAAAAGCTCTCAAAGAAATGATAGATAAGAATTAGGAAGAAGGGAGCGAAAGAAAAAGAATTAGAATCAGTTTGGAACATAAGAAGAAATATAAAAAAGAAATGGCCAAGTCTACAACAATATTATCCACCATGGTTTTTGAAAATAGTAATTAGAAATTTTAGAATATAACTCTTATGATAATTTAGTGTTGGAAATAATGTGAATTAATTCAAAAGTCTTCTTATAACTACTAAAATCTTAAAATATTATAAGTGAGTCATTTATATTTTTATTTATGATCTTTTTGCAAATAGAAGATGAACACTTCTGTGAATACTATAATCCATTTTGTAATAGCGAAGATGGAATAAAATAAAGTTTCTTTTCACTCTTAATTCTCCATTCTCTCATTTCTTAACAAAGTGGTACGAGAGCCATGTTTTTCAAAGTATAAAAGAGTGTTGTGAGGGAAGTATATAGTATGGCAAGCAGTGGACTCATTTCCTTCCAATGTTCTCATCTCATAAAGTAGAATTATATCTATGCATGAAAGTTTTATTTAGCTTTAAAAATGTTTCGAAGGTTTAGAGAAAGCTATGTGAATCCTCAAAATGAAACAAGCTGATCTCAAAATGATACAGAAGCTTTGTCCAATATAAGAAAGAAGGATCAGTAAGTTCTCATTCTAATCCATCAATATTTGGATAATTCAATGTTTAAGAAGGTAGCCGGTGCTACTAGTTTAATGGAAGCATGAAACATTTTAGAAAAGTCTTTACAAGGTATAGCTAAAGTAAAGAAAGTGAGACTTCAAAAACTATAGGTAATTTTAAGGTGTTAAAGATAACAGAAATTGAGTCAATTTTAGATTATTGTACAAGAGTGAAGGCAAAAATAAATCAATTAATGAGATATAGAGACAACATAAAAGATGTTCATGTATTGATTTTTTTTTTGTTCTTTAACTCCCACATTTGATTATGTAGGGTGTCATTGAAGTTAAAAAATCTAGAATCAGTGAAAATTAAAAACAAATTATAGGGTTCTTTACAAGATCATGAAGAAAAGATCATGAGAAGATAAGAAGAGTCATTAGAGTAAGTTCTCAAACTTAAGGCTACTTTAAAGAATGGTCAAGGAAAAAAGAATCAACTTATAGGTTGTGGACAAGGAAGATGATCTGATTGTGGCCTATTTGGAAAAGAAAAAGGGAATAAAGACAACACAATTAATAAAGAGATAAACCAAAAATTATAAAGAATACATGGAAGAATAAGACAAAGAGGACAAGACTATTATTAAAATATAAATGAAAGGAGATACAAATAGTCTAAAGTTGAATGTTTTAATTGTCATAAATTGACCATTATTCATAATAATATTGTATTGCCACTAGTAGTATTGAAGAAAAGACTAATCTTATTGATGATAATCAAGAAGTTAAAGAGTCAACTTTGTTGTTAACAAGAAGGTAAGAGGAAAATGATGTTGATAATATGTAGTAATTAGATAACAGTACAAGCGATCACATATGTGAATACAAAGCCAAATTTGTAGAGTTTTGTAAGATGATGAAAGGCAATGATTCTTTTCGAGACTTGTCACAGATAAAATTTGAAAGCAAAGGTATAATTCTCATCTCTTCCAAGGATGGTACTCAAAAGTTGATACTAAATATACCTATGTTAAAAAATATATTTTAAGTTTAGGCCTACTCCCTTGTAAAAGGGTATGAAAATCTTATAAAAAGGATTTGATCTTATCATGCTACCCATTGTTGATGGATGATCCTGTCCAAAATGCCTTCCTAATTAGTGGCTGGATAAGTGAAATGGAATAGGAATTGGAATTTTTAGCATTGGAGGAGTATCTGGTCGGTTAATTCCTAAAAATTTAAATATAATTGGCAATTTACATTAATATTATGCTCAAATAATTTATCTTTAGTTATTAATCTTCATTGGAAAGTTTTCTATAAAATGAAGGATATCTTTGGTATGGCCTGAAGGTAACAAACCATACCGTACTAAGGGATAAAGGGATTCTTACTTTTTAAAGCATTCCTACATAAGTTGTTAGTGAATGCTTTTGTATTATTCTTGCTCTAAAATATACGATATCTTATTGAAAAGCACCTAATTAACCTTTGGATCAAATCCATTAGCCTAAATATGGTTCCATTATCAACGTTGTATAGATTATCAAGAACCATTTGCTTGACTAAGGTGTATCATAGGATAATTGTCCTAAAATGAGAGAAGGAATCATTCTCCAATAGGTGTCCCAAAGGGGACCAATAACCTGTCTAAAAAACAGTTTTAGAACCATCTCCTATCATTGATTTAAACCATATCTTTACATGATCCGTAATATTCATGACATCCCTCATAGTCTAGGAATTGTCATACCTCTCCTCATATATCCAAAATTCACATTGTTTAAAGTAGCGTGTTAAATCTAGTTGACCCATAAAGATTGTTTGTCTATTAGTATTCTCCATATCCTTTTAACTAATAAAGTCTTATTAATTAACTTAATGGGAGTGATCCCTAGTCTAACCTTATTCTCTTGGAGATGCACATCCCTCAAAGCAACTTTGGCAATGTAAAGAGAGTCAAACTAGAGAGCATTCCTAATCCTCTTCTTTCTGGTCTTTACTAGACCACCAATGAACCTACTTAGAGCTTAACGTACTCTTAACTGGTTGGAGTCCTCTAGTAATAGATATAGAACTTTTACACGAGTTATCAATCCTCTCTATAGCCTTAGTGATCAATGGTAGAAACATAACATATGTAGAACTTTTATGTGATATTAGGATCCTTAACTAGGTAAAAGGTATTTTCCTTTCTCCCAAGCCTAATATAGTTGCAAACTAACCCAATAAATGAGAAGCTGGGATAGAAATAAAATAACATATTTTCTCTTTATTTATTAATAATATTGATAAAATTATGAACATTTCCATAGTATTTACTAAAGCTATGAGAGAGTAAGCGTAGCAACAAATTATCTGCAAAGGCTAGGCTATAAATCTCGAACCTTTTTACACTTTTTATGGTATTTAAAGGCTTTTTCCATCATGTTGCAATGTTTGATCAGCCTAGATAAGACATCCATGATTATTGTGAATAGGTAGGGGAAAATGGGATCTCTTTACTTAATACCCTTAGCCCCTTTTATTAGGTTGGTAAGCATTCTATTTATAAAAATATTAAAAGAAGGGGTTGAGAATGCATTGCTCTGATTATCCAATGAACTTGGGGCAAAAGCCAAATGCATACAGAGAATGAAAGAAAAGAACGAATTGATAGTATCGTAGGCCTTTCTGAAATCTACTTTAATGGAATATGATTTAGGGGATTTCTTGCTTTTCCTGCACAAGTAGAATGTTATCCTCTATATCCCTCTCCCTCTATATAGATAAGTTGAGTGTTACTGATAAGAGATTTTATCTCTTTGTTCAACCTAGTATACATAACTTTTTTTTTGGTAAATTAGTAAATTTTATATAAAAATAAAAGTTATATACACCATTAGAGACTACCTGAGCAGTAATCTTTTGCCTATCAAAAGGAACAACCTAATGAGATTACATAAGGAAGCTACAACACTTCCTCGGCACATAACATAAAAAACCATACTCCTATACAACCTTCCTACCAAAAAGGCCTTATAGAACTAGGTCATCTAACCAGTATACAAGTATTCCAACAAACAATTTACAACCAGGATAGAAGGTGTCCTTCTAGTTACCAACAATTACCTTCTCGCGGTGTTTGACTTGAGATGTTCCATAACTTGGAAGATCACTCTAGAGTTTAAGCTCTCCTCATCCAAGGCTTCATCTTTGAAGGTTCGAGAATTTCTTTTAGTCTAAAGGTTATAAACTGTAACAGAGAAGAGGATAGGAAAATGTTAATGTCACAAGTTCTAAAATTAGAGGGCTGGTTGAACCAATTGGGAATGGAATAAAGGTTTATCTAATTGGGAAGGTGTATTTGGAAGTGGTTGAGGCAATGTACCCACACAGTTTTAGAGAAAGAACATTCAAAGAATAAGTGTTCTATAGTTTCATTATCCAAGGTACACAAAGAACAATGATTAGGGATGTCAAGATAAAGGAGTTTATCCCATGTTTGCAACTTTTTAAGGAAAGCCTGCCATAGTATGAAAGAAAACCTAGGGCTATTACTTATAAACCACACCAGTTTATGCCAAGGGACATTCTGAATCGAGGGTCTCAAGAAATTGCAGGCTGAAACATTAGTATATTTTTTTGAAGGGCTAGCTAACCATTCCAAGCAATTAGGTTTAGAGCTATTTGGTTGGTGTTGTAGGGGCTCTAGGTGACCAATGATCTCAACAGTTGCCTCTTGCCAACACCACTCATTATTTTTGATAACTTCAGAAACTCTTGCTATCATACATAATTCCGACCCATTGATCACTCTCAGAGTAGAGAAGTGCTTCAGGATTCCTCTAGGATGCCAAGGATCCTGCCATAAAAGAGTAGAATTCCCATTTCCTATCCTAAATCTAATTTGGTTCCCAATTTTATCCCTCACAAATAAGATTTTTCTTCAACTCCATGAACTATTATTAGTAGGTTGGGCACTCCACAAAATTTTCCTTCTCAAAATAATAGTATGCACCCACTTACCCATATTGCTTCACTGTCATTAAACAGAAACTAGATCCTATTTCCTAACAGTACATTATTCCATGTTGACAAGTGTTTAATCCCTAAACCCCCTCCCTTTTCGGTCTACAAATGTCACTCCATTTGACCTTAGCATGAGATTTAGAAACCACCTTCCCAGCCCACAAAAAGTTCCTACGTTTTGCCTTTATATCCTTATGGATGGAAGAAGGAAGAATGAAATGAGTAGACCAGTACACTTAAAAAGAAGAGAGGACAGAAATCACCAATTGAAGTCTACCGGCATAGGAAAGGTTTTTATGAGTCCATTTGTTAATCTTAGCATCAATTTTCTCTAATAAGGGAAAACCATCCCTCCTAGACAACCTACCTGTTAAGAGAGGTACCCCCAAATACCTTATAGGAAGATTACCTTTCTTGAGTCTCGAGATCACTTCCATTTGATGAGTCAAGTGGTCCATATCAGGGGATAAGAAAAACAGACTCTTGGAAGGATTCATGTCCATACCAGATAAATTTGTAAAGATATGCATACAATTAAGCAAAGATTGTGTTGAACTCAAATCATCATGGCAAAACAACAGAAGGTTTTTGGCAAACAAGAGGTAGGTAAGTTTAAGGGTTTTACACCTCCAGTGGTATTTGAAGGAAGGGCTACCATCTAAACAAACATTCAAACTCCTAGAAAGGACTTCCATACAAATAATGAAAATGAATAGAGATAAAGGGTCTCCTTGTCTTAGGCCTGACTTCCCTCTAAAAAATTTAGAGGGAGATCCATTGATCAAAATAGAATAAGAAGGAGAAGTTATACACTCTTTGATCCAATCAATGAATTTTTGAGGAAAGCCTACAGCTACTAGTACATTCATGATGAAATCCCATTGTATTGACTCATAGGCTTTTTGAAGGTATACTTTAAAAGCACGTCTCTTCTAGTTATTTGAAAGGTGGTAATTCCTGAAAATCTCTTGCGCAACCAAAATGTTATCCCCTATTCGATGGTTCCTAATGAAAGTACTTTGGTTTGGGTAACAATATGAGGAAGAATATCTCTAAGCCTATTTGCTACAATTTTAGCGATCACCTTATAAATCATATTACAACAAGAAATAGGCCTATAATCTAACACTGTGGATGGATGATCCTTTTTTGGAATAAGAGAGATAAAAGTGGAATTGAGCTCTTTAAGGAGTTTTCCATGTTGGAAAAAAATCTTTGATGGCACCAGTAACTTCCTCTCCAATAATATGCCAGGTTTGCTTAAAGAAGAACCCATTAAACCCATCTAGCCTAGGGGCCTTATTTGGATTGAGAGAATTGAAAACCTCCCTTATCTCTTGTTTTGAAACTTCAACAAAAAGAGAATTTGAAAGATCACCAGGCAATGAATGAGGGAAAAGATTTTCCACAAACTCTTTAAAAGGGAGAAGGATCTTTTTATCCCTAATAGAACCTTGAAAGTATTTAAGAAACTAATCTTGAATCTCTTCAAGACCAACAATCCTATTCCCATTTCCTAATAATAAAGAGTGTATGTTGTTTCTATTTCTATTAGCAAGGAGAGAGTTATGAAAGAATTTGGTGTTCCTGTCCCCTTCTCTGGGACATTTAATATGGGAGGACTGTTTGAAGAAGGATTCCTAATCATCTAGAGCTCTAATTAACTCATTAATGGATTCAGATTCCTTAGCCATCAAAAGAGAAGACTTACGCAAAAATCTCATTTGATCTTGGATATTGTTAAGAGTAACTTGACAACTCTCAACTCCATCATTCACATCACCTATCTGGCCAGAGTTAAGAATTTTAGGAGCTTTTTTAGCCCACTTAAGTTTAGACACTACACAAAACATAGGTGTACCATAAACCTAAGAGGACCAAGCATCCTCTACTGTCTGACGGAAGTTAGGCTGAGAGAGTAGAAAGTTTGAAAACCTGAAAGGAGAGAATCTCTTCTGTAGGTTTACTAAAGACCTAACCATTATTGGAGAATGATCTGATATGTTTGGGTTATGAATTAAGCTATAAGAATTGGGAAACCTAGAGCTCTAGGCCGAATTAATAAGAGTTCTATCTAGCTTCCTAGCAATAAAGAAATCTCCACATTGCTTATTGTTCCAAGTAAAACTTGGCCCACTAGAATTTAAATCATACAAAGCACAGTCCTCCACATACTTCCTAAAGTTAGTTAATCCATACATAGTTGAGGGACTTATAGGTTCAATCTTGTGAGAGAATAAAATAGCATTAAAATCCCCCGCTATAATCCAAAAAAGATTACCAACAGTGAGGTTGATATTAGGCAAATCAGACCATAAATTCTTCCTATGATTGAGGTTATTCAACCGATATAAACACATTTCACAAAGAAAGAAGAAAAACAGTTTATAGGAGTCCTGTCTAAGTGAATCAGTTGATCATTAGTGCTTAGAATAGAGCACAAAAAGCAATTTGGGTTCCAAGCTAACACTATCCTAGCATTTGAAGCATGATCTACATTATTGTAAAAAAAGCCATATAGGAAACATCGAGGAGCAAACATTATTCAAAAAGGAAGGAGACCTAATCCTTGATTCAATCAAACAAACAAAAGAAATAGACAATCTCTTAAGACAAGCATTCACAACTAATTGTTTTTTGGGGTTGTTAAGCTCCCTGACATTCCAAAAAACTAAATCCATAACGCAAACAAACCAGAGAAAGAATCATACTTTTGTTTCCTCCTCGATTTCCTACTTTTTCTCATAATAAATCCCCCTCTACCCCTCCCTTAAGACCAGGACTCTGAGTATTAGTACTAGGAACCAATTCAAAAATAGCAGAGGAAGGAATTGTACCTACTTGACTCACAGTAGGAAGTTTTGGATCCTCAAGGTCTCCATTTGATTCATCTTTCTTCTGTTGATCCTTGCTTAGTTGGATAGGACTACTAGAAGTAGTAGCTTCCTTATCACGTTTTATTCCATCTAAAAATTCTGATCCCTCTGTTGAGATCCTTGGCCCTTTCTTTGCTCAATTTGAATCTCAGAAGTTCTAATCTTTTAATTACTTTGAATTGTCTTCTCTGAGACTAAATCTTGCTCCTTTCTTTGCTGATTTAAACTATTTGGTATAATCTCCTTCTCTTTCTCCAACTCTTGTTGCAATCCAGTCTCAAACAACATCCCTGTAGGAGCCCATTCCTTCTTCTGTGCATGGTGATCAAGTCTCCGTTCGTACTCAATCTTTATTTCCTTAAATATTATTTTCCATTCTTCATTGTAAGTAGCCAATTGGAAAGAGGATGCCCAACTCCTTTGTAATTCTAACTCCACACACATTCTTGCATACACTATCCTAGACATCCTAGCAGTCTGAGTGTCCATGAGTAGAGGGTGTCTAACAACACTTGCTATTCGTCCCAACCCTTATGTGTTCCAATATTCTATAGGTATATTATGAAATCTAGGGCAAACCTTACCTTTTTTTGTTCCCCTCCATTCAAACACCACTTTCGCAAAAATAAGGGTTTACCTTGGATATGCCAAGGACCCTTTTCTAGAACCAAATTTAATATGATATTTTAGCTAAAATTGAAATAGATAATTGATCTTTAATCCATAGGAGTTGAATTATTGGGAACTTTTGATATAAAAACTATAAGTTTCTTATTAAACTTGTTCAATATAAAACTCTTGAGAGAAAATTTAACATAGCCTCATTGATTAGATTATTAATTTAGTGACATAACTTTTAATAGAAAATTCCATTTGGTCATAGTGCTTTATTAGGTTTAAGATAAGGAAAACACTCTCAACATCTTAAAAGTAAAAGGAGAACCCAAAAAATCGTTAAATTCATTAGAGATTTTATCAAGGATAAATAAGTTAAGCAAGTACCTAAAAGAATTGGAATTCTCCCTAATGACCAAGATTTTACTGAAGTAATCATGGACTACCTTTTTGAATTTATTTTGTGTAGTTATAATAGTACCATCCTCGAGCTATAAAGATTTGACTCTATTTTTCTTCTTCCTTGTGAAAATCTATTTATGTAAGAAAGTGATGGTTCTATCCCCCTTTAATATCCATTGAACCCTTTATTTGTGTTTGATAGGTGAGAAGTGTGACTCAACTACCCTTAAATGAGTTTTTAATGCCTTATTTTGTTATATATGGAGATCATGTTTACTGATGTCCAAATATAAAAGTTATTAGGCTCTTTAGAGCTTAGTCATTAAATCCTTCACTGTGGTATTGATATAGTCACATATGGACTTATTTAAGACCTTAAGCTCTAGCTTTGTACATTTAAGCTTAGTAATAAACATAAATAGAGGGGATCTTTATCCATATACATTTAAAACTTTCGTTATAGCCCTTTTGAACCTTTTATCTAAGGTCAGGTAGTTGTTAAACCTAAAGGGAGAGCGTAGTGGGGCATCATGCCTAGGTCTTAAATATGAATAAGTGAATGATCTAAGAAATAAGGATTGCAAAACTCAACCTTACTCTCTGGTAAAACCATTTTGTGATTACCATTACCTTACCTAGCTTCTTTGTTATGAACCATAAGTTTTTTATTTGTTATTCTAAGTAAAAGAGCTTCCTTTAAATTTTAGGTTAGTCAGCTCCATATTTGAGGCACATCTTACTAGTTTATCTAATTAGTTTCTTAGACAAATAGTTCCTTTAGTTTCTTGAGGGTTAAGAATGCAATTATACTTTCCTATCACTAGCTAAGGATATTGAATAATGGAGTAGATTTCTTGCAATATTTTCAATAGATAATCTCTTTGAAAGAAGAGATTTGAATCATAAATAAATGAAATACGAAAGGTTGTTATGGAGTGCAACATTAGCAATTCCAAATAGAGCTACTGATTTATGATTATAGTATTCAACATCCTTTTATGTGGATTATATACCACAACTATCCTTCCATAATGGTAGGCTCTATATTTAGAAAGAAACTTCCATCTTTGATTCAAGATTTCCTTAATCCTTGTTTGCTAAGATTTGTTTCCCATTAAAAATTGTTTAACAAAATTTTTTTAAAGGGGATATTAAGTGCCTCAACATTCCAACACTGAAACCTCATTCTATAGTTTTTTTTGAAAAATCAAATGATTTAATTTATAACTTGCAATACATAAGTACATGACATTATGCAATGACCACATCCAATTACAAAATTATTAACAAAATTTTGGAGAGTTCCCTAATTGATTGACTTATGTGTATTAATCCATCCCTTTATCCCTTTTCAGAATCTATCTTTATAAATTTCTCTA
>JANKYF010000009.1:3095099-3117779 GCA_029829435.1 Erythroxylum hondense
CCGGTTGAATCTTTTAAATCTTGTGTTTTACCAGTTTAACTTCTAGTTTATTTTAATTAGTGTTTTATAGAGACATAAAGTTCTATTTTAATTGTGTATATGTTATTTAGTCTTTTAGATACAATTCAGTTCAGTCTTGTAATTTTGACTCTAAATTTTTGATATTGTAAAAGACGTGCTATGATGCCTTACCTTGGGAAGGCCAACCAACAAGAATGAAAATTTCTTCTCATTGTAGAAGGAAACAATTGAACTATATTGGAGTACTTGATCAACAAATCTCTGTACAGGCATATCATAAATAAGAGAAACACAAACAAGTTTCTAAATTTGTTTATAGAACTGATAAAGCAGATCAATTTTGAGGTGAAGAAGGTCTGCACCAGGACAATTGAGAGGCCATTATTGCATAAAGTTGTGTCCATCTGTTGCAGACTTCAAAGACTAAGAAGAGCAACAATCGGACTTCTGGTTAACAGGTTGCCCGCGTATCTGCATGGTTGGGGATCTTGGATTGTTTGATGCAAGTTGACTAGGCATTCTGTAAAGTTATAGATCGTAATCAAATCACAGATTGTAAAACTAAAAAATAGGAGATCTTACTTAGAAGTGTGGGGAGCAACAATTAAGACATTTTCCTCAATGCGTGAAACATGTCAGCAAATAAATATTCCCATTCCCCCTTCACCTCAGTTCAAACATCTCATATATCCATATACTAAAACATGAACCTGTTCTTGATGTCTGCAACCATAGCCATAAAAGTCTCCTCTACATTGGTGGCACTTCTTGCACTTGTTTCCATGAATGGAATCCGATTTCACCTGCAAATGCCTTTTGAAAACCCAAAAGATTGGTACAATTTAGTCGTCAATTAGCATAAACACTTCAATTTTTAACACAGTACGAACTAAGAACTAAAGATTCATTCTACCTTAGCTATTTCATATGAAACAACTTTGTTAGTTGTGAGGTCACACTTGTTCCTAACTAGCAGTTTGTTCACATTTTCACTGACATAATGGTCAATCTCTCTCAACCATTGCTTCACATTGTTGAAACTCTCTTGTCTGTCACGTGATACACTATCTGGAATTTGCAATGACAATAACCGAAAGTATTAACAGAAAGCACAAGATCAAAGGACTTCTTTATATAGAAAATGAAAATAGAATTTACTATGATGCCATGCGCCCCCACGATAGTAGTTGCTAGTGATTATCCTGAAATGTTCTTATCCTAAGTTTCCCACTAGGAACAAGGAGAAAACAAGAACAACCTCAGTAAAACTACAATTGCCATAACTAGCAGAGGAACCAAATAAAAGAAAGAGCAACACTGCACTTTTTCTTATAGCAAGACTAATATGTGAATAAAACTTTAACCTTTTCGACCCAAATGGGTTTCCATGAGATTGGTTGTACTACAACCCAGAAAACAAAGATGGGAAAAAAGATATCACCATTTGAAGTTTAATGATCTTCCCATCTTGCTCCACTATTCGAATTTTCTGCCAAATTGCAAATCAAATGGAATCAGTTACATAACCAAAATCAAAGAAACGATCACAAGATCATACAAAAGCCACATCCTCCAGAAGCTTACAAAGTCCACTCCAATTGTGCTAATAATTGTCCAAATACGAATCATCCTGCATAAGTAAAAGAAAGACCAATAAGACTATATCCATGACTAAAGTAATACATACGGATATTCAATTCCAAGAACATGAAATTCAACGTAGCCGCTTATGGATGATTCATACCAGCTACGTATGAACACAGACCAACCTATTCTATTTGATCGATTAAGAAAAAACTGGAGATACCAGTTGACTTCAAGAATCCCCTATTAGGGAATCAAAATTTAAAGTAGTAAATGTAATCCCCTTTTCAGTTCAAGAACAAAAGAGATGTTTGTAAGACATTTTTGTCCTTAAGGGCAATTTGGTCTACGTCTCATAAAGTTGAACTAACATTAATTGCAATTTTGTTTTTTAAATAAATTACCGATTAAGTTACACCATTTGATCCAAATAAAAATAATAAAGTGACCCAATAAATAATCTAGATTAATGGGTCAAAGTTTGGGTAGAAAATGAGTCCCGATTAATGTGGACCGGGCCCATATCGACCTTGTGATGGGGAAGCCCGATACTCAAGAGTTCATTCACGAGTATAAGGACTCCTAAACCGTTAAGGAAGCTCATGATTTGAGAAAATTGTAGAAAGGCCTAGCCTGTGAGTCGGTGATCACTTTCCATTAAAGATTCAGTGACGTTTAAAGCTCAGAATCGGCATCGGAATTAGAGATGGAACCGAAATCTAGGTATTCCACATTACCTTTATTTTTAATCCTTTCATGTAGATCTGGGATATGTAATAAGGTTCCCACTACGTATTACATGTGGTATCAGAGAGGTTATGTGATAGGATTGCCGGAAATGAAGATTTTTTAATTTTTCATCTCATTTGGTTTTCTTTGGTTTTTGATTCATTTTATAGTTTTTTTACTTATATAATTATGTAAAAGTGGTATACATAAGGTTAGCTACAAAAAACGGGTTGAAAACGGGCTGAACGGAGCAAAAAATGGTCTCCTGGGATGCCAAAAATCACCTCCGATGTCAGAGAAGCGAGAGAACGTCGAGCACACGCGCCCGACGTCGCTACAGTGACAGGGAGCATCGCATAGAAGCTGACGCGTGCATCTCATGTGTCAACCACGACGCTTCACGTTGCTCCACGAAACGACGGACGCGTGTCGCACGTGCGCCACACGCGCGACTCATGGCCCTCGTTCCCACCCGCGTGGAATGGCGGGTGCATGCATGACACGAGCCCATTCGAGCCATCCACGTAACTGTCATGTGGCCGCGGCCGATGCGCAGCACCTGTCGGTGCGTGCAGTGCACGCGTCGCACAGTGTCTGCCAGTCTGCGCGTGGTGACGCGTGCAATGCAGGCGCCAGACGCTTGGGCACACATCTGATTGTGCGCGTATAGTGCACACACGCCACTCTGGCACGCGAGCTGATGTTAGCGAGACGTCAGCAGCTGACGTCGTGCTGACATTAGTCGTACGGATGCCTGCTGATGTCAGCTATAGTGTTTTTCTTAAAAAAAATCCAAAAATTCTAGATTTCCCATAAAGGTACCTCGGGGTATTTTAGGTTAGTTTCTGGGTCTGAGAAATTTATAAAGTAACTTTTTCTATTTTTCTGGATTTATTACATTAGTAATAAATTGAAGTTTAACTCCAGAAAAATGAATTAAGGTATTCTGAATCTGATTTCGATTGAATTTTCATGCTTCGGACTTCGTATGAGAGAGATACATGAAGTCTTGTGTCTCGGGTCTCATTTTCAATGTTCAGGATTGTATGATAATCAATCAGGAAAAGGAATTGAGACATTCTAAAGCCATTTTTTAGTGAATTTTCATGCAATGAACTTGTCATAAGGGAGATACATGAGGTTGTCGTGTCTCAGGAGGTCGGTTCAATATTTGGTGATGCACGATAGTCATTTTACTGAGATTTTTCGTTTACAAAAGTCTCGAATGAAGTTTTTGAAGAATGTGTTCAACACGTGTATGTGACAATGAGATTGTGCATTAGGGTTTCTACATTTATTGAAGCTGCATTGTCACATACAGTATGCCCATAAAGAATGTGGGGATGACATAAAGATGTATCCCTTGTGTTTGCGGACTTTTTGGACGCTGATGAGAATGTAGTTACCAAAGTGGCATTTCAAGTCAGTATTCTGAATTGTTTTGCTTGCATATTGGGGGATGTCTCTGATTTTATGTTTGGTTATTCTGTCCAAAGTTGTTGGCCTTACATAAAATTTTGAGATGTGCATAAAGGCATTAGATGGAGGAAGGCTGTTGCTCAAAGTGATCTATTCACCCAAAGGTGGTAGTGTCATGAGAGTTGATGGTTTGTACTCTGATCGCTTTTATGTGTGGAACTCTAATTGCATTATTATGTATTCAGCCCAAATGTGTTTCATAATATGTGTGATTGGATTTTCAGGAAAGATACTATTAATGGCTTTAGTATCATTGTTGTCCTACATTTGTGCTGATTTAAAGATCATCATCTTGTACATTTGTGCTGATTTAAAGATCATCATCTTGAAGTCATCTTTTCTGTCAACTAAATCAGTGTCACCATTAAAACCCTTGCTGGTTTCAATATAAAGAATTAGACAGAGAATTGGATGGAGGATGTTTTGAAGGTTATGGAGATAACTGTTGTTGAAATGGCCATATGGATTGGTAAGCCATCTCCATTTACATCCATGAGCTCGATAGCTCATAAAGTAGCCTATGAAGTCTAGGATCGGTCTAACAGATTATATCTGATGACCATTAGGAAATCCATACCTAATCATTTGCAAAGTGAACTTCTGGACACAGACTTAGCGAAGGATTTTCTTGATAATGTCTCCCAGAGGTACACAGTCTCATCCGGTGTTGAGTCATGTGCCTTAATGAAAGTATTATTCTCCATAAAGTATACAAAGGAAAAGGGGAGTAATGGAGTACTAATCGAGAATAATTCATTTGCACAGTTGGTGAAAATATTGAGACTTCAATGCTTTGATATAACATTGTGTTGTTGAGGTGGAGAAATTGAAGTTGTTACTCCTACAGTCCTGGAAGAAGCTTAAGGGAAGACAAAGATGAAGCTCATTAAATTCAAAGATAGAAAGCTCAAATCTTCTCCACATGCTAATGCAGGTCAAACCAGTTCTGGTAAAGGTCCCTTGGACATGAAGAAACCAGTAGTATGAGGTTTAAAGGGAAGACTATGACCATCAGGTTATTCTTTGGTTTATCAATTATGAATTTAATTTGCGATAGTCGCATTAAGTATCAGTGACTATTTAGTAGAACATCTGATCAAGGTGCTTCCACAATGCAGTAGTTCATATCCAAGATGAAGCCAAATAAGGAAAGGAGGAATTGATGGTTCACAGCAATAAAGATGTGGAAGTGATATCTATAGGGGTGTATGTATTGAACTTTATAGTAAGGTTCATTAAGGTATACACGACACGTTTTATATGTGATATTTTGATCAATTAAGGACACTGAAGGTTGACGTTTTGTATTTAGTACTTCTGTTATGCAGTTGTGGTTTAATGCAAAACATAAAGATGCAACTTTCTTGTCATATGGTTTGTATAGAATGTGTCTTATCCCGAATTAGATATATACTTCTTCGTATCATGCTAAACAAGTCATGAAGGACCTGATGAGTGAGAAGTCATACATGGTGTGACATAAAAGTTTAAGTCACATTTCCAAAACTAGAATTGAGAGATTGATAAGGGAAAACATTTCTCAATTATAGATTAAGATGATCTGGAACCATGTGTTGACCGTCATAGGGGTAAGTTAACTAATAATGACACTGGGGTCAACTCATACTTCTAACTTGTTGAGTTTAATACATAAAGATTTCGGTAGACCTCATACAATTGCATTGTGCAATTATAAAAGTATTATGATATTTCTTGATGATTTTTCACATCAAAGTCATGTGTTCCCACTTAAAGTCTGAAGGTTGAGAATCATTTGGGAAAATTCATCAAGATAATCAGATTTGACTATGGAGGAGAATATCATGGCAAACATGATGTTTCAGGACTATAGAAGGTCCATTTGCCAGATATATAGAGTCAGTTAGAATAATGAATTAGTTCACTATACTGAGTAGTTCTGAGTAAAATGATGTGTTGCTGAAAGGCATAGCTCCACCCTAAAGGACTTAAAGAATCAATGCAGAGCAGGACTAATCTACCTATCTAGAAATTGAAGAACTCAGCCTTACGCACACTCGTGTAAAGGGATGCCCTACTGAGGTAGGATAATCCTTATAAAGAAAGATTGTGCATGCTCGTTCCTTTCATTGCTATTTAGTAAAATAACTCAACCACTTTAGGGCTACAAAGTTTACTGTAGATAAGGAAGGATCAGAATAGTGGAACCACAAACAGCCAAGTTTTTGGAATACCATGTCTATGATGGTAGGCCTTTTGACCTTTCAGATGATAATAGGGAGGCTACTACAGTTATCCCGTATCCGCTACTCATATAGTTAGATCTGGTGGATCTAAATTTTTGTACCATACCTGTACAAGAACAGGAACCCATACCTGTGCACATAGAGGGATTCCTGGGGTACAAGACCTAATAAGGTTAAATAAATTCACTGGATTGAGAAAACCTGCTATCCCATCTAACAACATAGTCTGTCAGGTGTACTGAGCTATGTTATTAGACATACTACGGATCCAGTTACTTTTATAGGAGCTGTTTCTGGACCCAATGCGGATGTGTGGTGGGATGCCATGAATGACGAGATGTAAGCCATGAAGCATAGTAAGGTCTAGGAGCTAGTTGATTTGCATCAGAAACTGTAAGCTCGTCAGTTGTAAATAAAGTTTAAGACCTAAAGGATTTTAGGATAAAGTTTAAGGGTTTATGGGCTTGCTCAATTGCATAAGGGTTCACTCAAGGAAAAAGGCTAACTTTGTGTTACCTTTTCTCTTGTATCATCGTAGGATACATTTTGAGTGATAAAAGCAATTGTAGCTCATGATGATATAGAGTTACATCAGAAAGCTGTCAAAACCACCTTCCTGAGTAAGAACCTTTATGAAGTGGTCTATACGGTACAATCTGTAGGGTCCAAGGATCCAGACAGTATTGACATGGTTTGCGAGTTATGCAGATCAATATATAGTTTACAATAAACCTCCTGAAAGTGATACCTTACATTTGGTGAGGTTATGGCCTCTTCCCACTTCTTGGAAAATAAGGTTAAAGGATGCCTGTACTATGAAGTTGATGGGAGCAAGTTATCTTCTTATTACTGCATAAGGATGGTAAAGTTCTCACATCAAGTCACTTGATCATGTTGTATGAGGATAAGCAACTTTTGGTTAAGAACCTTGACATAAAGGACATTAGTATAGCATCTTTTGTCCTAGGTATTCAGATTCACCATGACATATCTCAACACTCATCAAATCTCTCAAAGAATGCATACATTGAGTATGTGTTACAAAGGTTTAATACGGTTGACAATAAACCTGTCGTAATACCTGTCTCTCATAGTGAGAGATAATTTTTGGCACAGTACCCAAAGAATAAAGTTAAGAGAGAGATTATGAGGAATGTTCCGTATTCTAGTACGGTGGATAGCTGATGTAAGCTAGGCTATGTACTAGATAAGACATTGCATTTACTGGTTGACTGTGTGGTCAATATCTAGTTAATCCAGTTATAGACTTTAGGAATGTAATCTAGTGAGCGTTGAGATACTTGAAGGAATCAAGGATTATATGTTGACATATGGAACAGTCAACAGACTAAACCTCGTAGGAATTCAGATTTAAAGTTAGCTATGTGTTCGGATGATCGAAAGTTCACTTAAGGTTACAGTTCAAGTTTGTAGATGGTACAATGTCGTAGAAGTGTGTCGTTGAGACACGCGTAACTTCCTCGACTTGACATGCAGAGTGCATGCTAAGGGGCTGCTTCACAGACAGTTTAACGCAAAAATTTAATTTCTGAGTGGTCTGTGGTCCATTCGGTGGCTAAACCCATCTGATTTTACTGTGACATTCTTCTAATAGTGTTGTGTAATGACAACGAAGAATATCACATTGTCAAAGCAGTTAAAGATCAATTATTTGGTCATAAAGGTGTTGACACGAAAAGTGAATTTAAGGTTTTGAGCATTTAAGGACTGAGGACTTGTGAGTTGATCCTTTAACTAAAGGACGTCACCCACTTGTGTTTGTAACACAAGTATACAGTATCGATGTTTTGATGTCGTTAGACACTGCCGATTAGGGGATCGTTATATTTGCTCCATGTACATTTGTACATCTTAAGTATTATGATAGTATGATGGTTCATTATTAAAGATGATCATCATTTATCCTCAATATTGCGTGTCATCATACATCGTCATAGTACGTATGAAAGTCTTAAGATTTGTGTCAAACTTAAGCATTTGAAGGTCATTGGGCATATATACAGATTGACCTTGTATTGATGTCATTTAGACGCATACAGTTTAACATAGATATCTATAAAGTTTGACATGACATAGGGGGATATAAGTTTTTAATCTCATAAAAGTTGTTTAATGCAGTTTAGCATTTAGTTGGAGAGCATAAAGGTTTTTTCTAATGATGTTTAGCATTCGTTAATTTCTTCATCTGAAGTAACCAGCTTATCCTCAGTCTGAGCAGTTTTTTTAAAGGTAGTAACTAACTGTGAATCTGGATAATTTCTTGTTTTTCCTTCACTTCATCTTTGTGCTTGTACTTGACCCTTTCTAACCCAAGACTGCTTCATTAACATGGGTTGCTACTGGAAATTTAATGGAGAGTGTCTAAATTTTTGGTTTTGACCTTTATGAAACATCATTTGTAACAACTTGTAACATTTCAGTCTTGTGTACTTGATTACTCTACAAAAGTGAAATATAGGTATGAATCTCCAATTTTTCTTTGAGATTTCTCCTTAGACAGATTTGGTCATACCAATTTTCTTATCATTCGACTTGGAACATTCACCTCTATAACCAATGCCTTGAAGGTCTCCTTTAGTCTTACCAATTTTCAACAACTTTTCTTACTTTTTGGTATCTCCATTTAACATTCTTATTCCTTTTTCTATACTGAACAACTTCAATTTTGTTTCACTAAGCTCATCTAATATAGAAAACAACTTCTTCTTTAGATCTTGAATGATGTTCTTCATGGAAGAGTTTTCCTCCTTCAACTTCTCATTTTTCTTATATGTTTGGACTCATTTAGCATACATTAACTCATAGGATTCATAAATACCTTCCTTTTTATCATCTGAAGTACTATCATCACTGTCATAATATGAAATTAAACTTTAAGCATACATTTACTCATATTTTTGTCATCAATTACTTCCTTCTTGGTTATTGGTAAGCAAGTAACTGCGCTTTTGCTGTATAAAGCAACTAACACAATACTATTCATAACTTCTTCACTACTATACTCACTTATGGATTCATTCTCACTCCAAGTGCTGGTATTGGACTTCCCTTTTCTCTTCTTCAAGGTGTTAGCACATTTCACTTGCACATGTCTGAAGCCTTGACATTTATGACATTGAATTTTCTTCACTTTTCTTTCACCCTTTTGAGTTTTAGCTTGTTGTTTGAAATTTTTGTTTGATGAACTCCTACCATTTTGCCTAAACTCAAATCTATCCTTCTTCACTTTCTTTAACCACTTGCTAAAATTTGTTGTCAATAATTCCATATCCTCATTCTTATTGGATTCATCTTCAAAGTCATTCACGGCTTTACCGATCTCAGCTTGCAATGCTAATCCTTTGTTCTTCTCTTGATTATCCCTCAACAAATTCATCTCAAAGTTAGTAAGAATCTCAATTCCCTTATCGAAAGACAATTCAGTGATATCATAGGCTTCTTCAATGACCTTAATTTTTCTTATGAACGTTAGAGGTAACGATCTCAATGTCTTCTTAATCAGTTTCATATTAGAGTACTTCTTCGAGAGTTGATGTGCTTGGTTTGCTATGTCACGCGGTCTCATGGAAGTCTCCAATGGTTTCACTCTCATCCATCTTCAACTCTTCAAATCTCACAACCAACATATGAATTTTTGAGGTTATCACATATTTTAATCCTTCATGTATAGTCTGCAAAGTATCCCATGCTTTTTTTGTCGATTTACAAGCTGAAGTCATACCAAAGTGACCTTCATTAACTGCACCGAAGATGGAGTGTAGGGCTTGAGAATTTTCAAGTGTTCTCTCTTCTTCAGCCCTTGTCCACTCAGATGCATCTTTAAGCACTGCTTCTCCCTTTTCATTAGTCATCACTAGATGTGTCTAGCTATTTAAAACCGAGTTCTATGCTCTTGTTCCTTGTGCCTGAATGAATACTCTCATCTGTGATTTCCATATAGGATAATTTGAACCATCTAATAATGGTGGCTTGATGATTGATGCCCCTTCTCTTATAGCAATAATTGCAAAACAAGGATTTGTACCAACTTGTTATACTAAGTTCTAATTCGGTGATCTTGCTCTAATACCAATTGATAAAAACCATAGGGGTGTAGTAGTTTGCAAACTTTCATATTTTTGCCGCAGTCGTTTCTAGCACAATCAAAAACTAGAAAAATAAAACACACAAATATAAATCAACACTGATATTTGTTAACACAATTCGACACACCTTACCTATGTTTGTGGGGCCCTCACCTAGTTTAATTCTTTCACTAATGAAAATAGTTTTATACAAGGCTTTATTGAGCCGACACCACTCAATTCTTGACACTGTCCCTTATTCTCACAACCCTTAAAAGAATTCCACCCCTAATAGTACGATCGCCTCGTACTAACCTTAATAGATGATTTTTCTCAACAATCATATAATAAAAGAACACTAAATAAATAACTCAAGTGATTAAAAAAATAAAGAGCTAAAACAAATACACTTAAAATAGAAAGAATAACTTCCCGATGTTTTCAGCTTCTCCAAAGACTAATATGAAAGTTCACCAATTGAAATTACCATATTCAACTGTTGGAAATTTTGAACATCATCTCCAATATTGACAGACACTAGAACAGACATAATCAACACCCAATCAGCCCACAAAAACCACTCAAACGATCAGGTATGACAGTTACTAAAATCACGAAAACTTCAATCAACCATGCAAATCACGCCAACCCACAAATAAAACAACTGCAGATATTTTTTTCAAAACCAGCAAACACAAGACATCTATGCTTCAGCCTACAGCACGTGAAATTCCAATAAAGATAGCTGTGACAAACCCAGATGAGATAAAGACTAAGTCACATATGCAAGGAGTACAGACTGCTGCCAATCATGCATGCACGCAGGCCTAGACTTGGAGTCACACCCAAAAGCTACACAAACTTCAACAATCTCAGGATATCCTTCATTCACCAGCGTAATCCCATCAATCACACATCCAAACTAGACTTCTTTTACACTCTTACCATTATCCAACAACTACGTAATGCACTCATACTCCTATTTAAGATAGACTTCTTTCACATGTAAACTATTATCCAAAAATCCAATTCAAATAAAAAATTATCTCATAGCTACACCTCATTTTGTTTTGGATTTTAAGACTTGCAATATCTTGAAGATCTAATAGTAAAAAAATGCCAAAGTTTAATAATAAGATATATAATAAATATCTTAACAGTGCGGAATATGGGAGATCCTCCAATGTGGCTCAATGTAGAGCCTTGAGGAGAGGTGAATGGATGGGTTTATGTATGGGAACGAAATGGAGAGACCATTTGTGTATGCTTCTCCTATCCCATGGACCACCTAGGAATCATATATAGGAAAATAAGGAGATAAGTATAGAAGGGAGAACGCTCAAACTGTCTTTTGTAAATTCACTTTACTTTGATTTCTTGTCTTCTTGAATTCACACTATAAGAAAAGTTGGAATTCGAGATGAAAAATTACCGACGAAAAATAAAGCGTAGCAAATTAGCGACGAAAAACCTATTTCTGTCGCAAACTTCGACGGGAAAAAAATTCTCTTAGGGACCGTTCTAATTTTTGTCGCTAAAAATAGAGAGAAACCGTCCCGACAAATTTAGCGATGGACTTTAGGACGGTAAAAGTTTCCGTCAGTAACTACACTGAAATTAGTGACGGAAAACCTATTTATGTCGTTAAAATTGACGTGGAAAAAATTAGTTTAGCGACGGTTCTAATTTCCGTCGCTAAAAATGGAGGGAAATTGTCCTGGCAAAATTAAAGACGGACTTTAGGGACAGTAAAAATTTTCGTCGGTAAATAAAGCGAGAATTAAAGGCAGTATAATAAAATTTAAAATTTCTGACTGAAATTAGCGACGGAAAATTCCATCAGTAAATCACATTTAAAACACCTGACCACCCCTTCCCCTCCCCTTCTGATTCATCTTTTTTGTTTCTTCTTCGGTGCTCTTCGGTTTTCTTCATCCTCCGGTGACTTCCTTTCCTATGTGGTGAGTTCCTCTAGAACTAATGTTTGTTTCTTTCTTGCTTTTTCTTTTTGCCCCGATTTCTTTATTACTCTTTCTTGGTGGGTTTTTGATTGTCATATATAGTATCGATTTATGTGTTGAATTATTTTTGTTGTTGAAGAAGAAACGAGGATTGTTGAAGAAAACCCATAAAATCTAATTGCTCTCTGAATACTCTACCGAATCCTGGTTAATTCATGTCTTCAATCTTTCTTTCAGCTCTCCTCATCTCTGTGTTAGTAATTTATAGGCATTTCTTTGATCTGGAATTTTACTTCTTGTATATTTCTTGTAAGTCTATTAAGGCTATAGAAGATTTGTTTCGAGGGAAGTGTATAATCATTAGATACTTTCTGTTTGGTGGCTTTAGTTTCAATTGCGTTTTAGGAGAATCGGACATATAGAAGCATTAAGCAAACAGTGAATAGACTAGAGGAGGCTGCAGTCTCTTGTAGAGGGTTTGAGAGAGAGATGTTGTTGAAAAGATGGTTGATTGTGCTCAAGGCGGTTGAGAAATTTATGGCTAGTTTTGCTGAAGATAAAAGGAAGAGTCTTGAAGAACATCTCGTCAACGATGATGAGATTTTTTTTAAAAAAATGAATTTTATTTATTGATGATGGGAATCCGTCGGTAAATTTACCGAAGGAATATTTAGATCTATCGATAAATTTACCTATGACCGTTTTAACGACGTTGTGGGCTGTCAGTAATTTCTGTCGCTATTTTTTATTACTAACGGAATGTAAACGTTTTCTATCGGTAATTTCCGTCGCTAAATGCCCTATTTCTTGTAGGGTCATGAGATAAAATAAACTTATTTAATTCAACTAAACCCTTAGAAATTATAAGTTCTTGAATGTGGAAATACCTGCATAAGAAAAATACATGAATCAAGTAAATGAATCAAGTTGCTCCACTAACTTGATTCATTTTTCAACGTTTTACGGAGTGTCAAATACAATCTTGTGCAACTTAATTACGTTAAAAGTCCAGCACTTCATATGTTAATATTAAAAAATTTTAATATAATCTTGTGCTCCAGTAACTTAATTGCTCCATTTTTCAACTTTTACGGAGTGTCAGATACAATCTTGTGCAACTTAATTACGTTAAAAGTCCACCACTTCATATATTAATATTAACTGTTAAAACTATCCGTAAATCAATACCTAAAAAGAGTATCAATTAAAATAGTATAGAAAGAGAAATTGTATAGTTCGTGATGTCTTTGTTTGACGTAATCACGCAAACCGTGATTTAGAAGCTTTGTACAAATGTACACAAATGGAATCTACAGACGCAGCAGTTCAGCAGGACTGATTGATTCTATATTCAACATATACATACAATATGGAGCACATGTTATGAAATCCAAATCTACAAACTTAGCTTTTCTGATTACGAACTGTATAAATATGCCACAAAACTTAGATTTAAGCTCATCAACAACCTATCTAATACGAAAAAAAGAAAGAAAGGAGGAAAAAATGGGTTTCTCTAAGCTTTCTTATACTTTATGTCTGCTGCTATTTTCCTCCTACCTACAAATTGTTCTTGGAGGTGGTAATGACCCAATCCACCATTTTTGTTCAAAGAAGAAGATCAAGAGCAATATTGCCCTTTTCCAATCTAACTTGGACAAGCTCATTACTTCACTTCGCGGGTCTGCCCCTATTACAGGTTTTGGAAAAGATTCAGTAGGCGAAAATTCGGTCCAAGTACACGGGCTTGCACTTTGTAGAGGAGATGTGGATCAACAAGATTGCAATACCTGCATCATGAAGGCAGGCGACCAGATCCTTAAGGTGTGTAATTCCGTGACAAGTGCAATTATTTGGTATGATAATTGCATGGTGAAGTATTCGGACCAGGACTTTTTTGGGAAAATAGACTTAAAAAATCACTATCGTCGCTGCAGTCATAGTAAAGAAGTTGTTGTACATCCAAGGGCAAAACTATGGTTGTTTAGGAAGCTGGTGACTGATGTTTCACAGAGTCCGAACCTATACGCAGCAGGAGATGTAGAGCAAGGTGTATCAAAGAGAGGAGGAAAATTTTATGGCATGGTTCAGTGCACAAGGGATCTTTCACCTACAAACTGTGTAGGATGTCTGAAGGCGTTAAACCGCAGGTATCGGGCGTCCTGTTCACTAAGACTTATGGTCAAACCAAGAGATGGTGGTAAGATCTTTGCTGGGAGTTGCTTTCTTAGATATGGGACCGAACCTTTCGTTAGGAGCGAGCCCTACACGAAAGAGTCTGCAGCAGGTTGGATAGGCGACAATGGTAACTAAAGTCCTACATGTGTCATATTTAGGTGAAGGAATTTATACTTTGCCATAACAATAAACCAACATAAACCTTTTGCAAATCCGTACGTATAACATCTACACGACTTTTAGGAGGCAAAATCAATTGCAATAATATTCCGCAAACGGAAAATAAACATTAAAAAAATGCATTGTTATGTTTTAATACACTGCTTTAGTAATGTACATTGTTATGCTTTAATACAATGCTTTATGTTAAGTAACCGTTTCACCACAATAGCTTAAGCTGTTGTGTGGGACCAACTTAATTGGTTTTATATATTCTCTAACACACCCCCTCAAGATTCTTCATCCTTCCACAATAATAATATTTTGCTAGCCTCTACAAACTCTCAAAAATTGTATGAAAGATTTTATAGTCTCTCTTAGCAGAGTGATATCACTTTTTAAAGCACAAAGAGTTTAATATAACTTTCAAGAATATTATCCTTCATACCTAAGATTAAATCTATGATGGGAAAACTGAAACACACTATTAAGATTAAAAAGAATAAAATCAAATGAACAAATAATCAATCATATAATAATTAAAATAATTAATAATTCTCTAACCCTAACTAGGTATTTAGTTACTAAACATAATTAAAGCTAAACAATAATAAAAATAATTTTAACATAAAAGAAAGAAGAGAAAGAAAAGAAGAAAAGATGTCCCTAATTGTTTTTAAGCTAATATGGATCTTCCCCAAACTTACTTATAATCCTTACTTAGATGTTAAAAACCCTTGAAAATATCAATTAATGAGAAATGATTGCCAAAAGCATGTCACCAACTGTGTCCCCCTTCCAAAATTCGCCTCTAATTAACAACAATTTTAGTATTTACAATCTAGGGTTACCTAAAAGTGCCCTAAGATGATTGAAATTAGTTTATTTTCATGTCCTTGAAATTTGTGTACAATTTTATCACTTATCCAGCTTGCAGATAACGTCGATTAGATTTTAAATCTTTATAGGTGAAAATACAAACGAGTCTAGTGTCAATCATAGTTACCACTCTAATATTGGTTAGTTGCTACTTCTTAAACTTGTCTATCTAGTGTAACATTGGTTCTTGACACCATCAAGAAACTTGATATAAATTTTGTTCTATTCATCCATTCTCCAATTTTCTTATTAACTATGATGCTTTTTATAAAGTTTCTATCAACCTTGTTAATTTTCAATTAACTTTGATATCTCCTTCATCAATAAGCCATGGGGAAATCTCTTTTCAATCTTCATAAAGTTTATAAGGTAAAATATATTTAAAAATTGAAAAAAACTACCAACAAAAGAAATTAACTAAATTTTAGCACAAAACCATAATTAATAAACTAAAATAAAATAAATGTATATAAGTGCTTCACTAGACTTTTACTTAACTCCTGACTCATTTTGCAGCTCTAATTAGATGAGCTCAATTATCTTCCTACATAGAACTAAGAAAGTGAGAGGCATTAATAAGATAAAGATGATATCTCCTTAATATATATAACGCTAATCAGGATGAAATTTTTTCAATTCTAGATCAGATTCTTCTTTGGTAGATATCAAGGGTTTATGCTTTCCTCCCTCTAGGTCCCAAATTAAATTCAAACAATTGAAGTGGAATTCCTTAAACTGCTCAATGATGACATTAAACTAACAGAATTCATAAAATCTCCTTACAGTTAGAATACTTTGTTTCAGATTTCTCAATTTCATCATAAGAAGTAAAGAATTCCTATTATTAGTCATCCTCCTAAAAAAGAGAAGGGCTTACTTGGGACTTGGTAATTGTTGGAAACCTGTATACACAGGCATATATAGTCTCACATCAAGAGCAAAGGCAATGGTTAGAACCACAAATTTTGTGAAGCGACGAAAGTTAATTTCTGTCTTGGACCAACTTAATTCCTGAGTTTTGTTATTATGAAGGAGTTAATTATAGTGGCCAGGTCTTGTCTATTCCAATTTGCCGATATCAGGACTCAGTAAATCAACTTAAAATTGTGAACTACGAGCATGAAAGAAAGAAGACAGTGGCTTGGAGAAAGCTTCAAGATGAAACAAATTTCTACTTGTAACTAATTAACTAACTTTGCGATTAACAAAGTTGTAGGACAGTTTTGAAGAAAGAAGCTCGAGGTGGCTAACATAAATAAAGCTGAGACATGACTATTGGACGCAGGAGAGTAATCCAAGTTTTAACGAACGAGGGACGCAGGTTTATTAATCAGATGATTAATTGATATTCCAAGTAGATGGGTGGGCATAAGTATTTCAAGTTTCTTTGGTAGATATCAAGAATTTCTCGTAGCCGGGGCTCAAGTGGGCTATTGTGCATTTAAAAACATGTTATCCTAAAAAGTTTAATTTCAAAGAGGACAATTGAAATATACACTTCAAGACCAATCATACAACAAAATTAAGTTAAACCCACACATGTTTCTTCAAACGAGTAACTAGGCTTGACAATGGACATAGCTGAGGCAAACTAGAGTTTGATCCAAAAATTTGTCAAGTCGAATTAGGTTTGAGGCATCCAATCTGAACTATTGAGTCTAGACAATTCGAAACTTGAATTAGCAAAATTTTTATTTTTTAAATTAAAAAAATATGGTGACTTATTATAAAAGCCTTTATTAAGTATCACACCAATTTTAACACGTATAAAATATAAGGCAAATGCAGCAAAGATGAAATCAAGTATCTAACAAATGTAAAGCTTAAATATTTAATCCTCACTTAGTAAAGTTTAGGTTGTAATTATATAATTGAACAAAGTTTTAGGTTTTTTATAATCAGCCTTATATTTGAAACACTAAATTTCTACGTCGTAAATCTCCCAAGTATCATTCATATAAAAATTAAATATCAGTTACAATAATTAAGTAATTTGCATACATCAAGCATGTAATAAATAATAAGATTACAAAATAGCTAGTTTATTTATATATAAATGAAAAAAAAAAAAGATGACCGAATAGTTCATACATTATTCAATACAGCTTACTTAAACCAAGCGATCAAACAACATACATACACTGACACATGACTTAAATATAAGCAACTTTATGTGAAACACAATTAACTAGTACACATGATAGAGCAATTGAAGCACAATACTCAGTAACTCAAATTAACAATACTTTTCATATATATATATCAAACAGGTAAACCTTGGTCGATCTATGCGTTGACGAAAGGGTAAAGCTCATATCTAAAGTTGCAACTTGCACCCACAACCCTCCCTCCTCGTTTCGCATCGCAGCAATTGGGAAGCTCGCTTATGGCCTGGTCAAGGCAGCTTTGACAATTAGCACTAGATAGATCTCTCGTGCATTGAGCTAAACCATATAGTTTTTTTGATGCCCCTAGCTCTAGCTTGCCAGTGGCATACAACTTTGGACTTGCATGAGCTTTACGTGACACTGCGCTCAACAAGTACTTCACTTTTGCATTGAATTCTACTGGATTGCTTACTTTTTGTGCGTTCCACATGTAGAATCTGTACTGGTTATCGATTTCCCCGAAGAATTCCAAATTTGAGAACTTTAAGAGGCAGTAGTCGTACCAAATAGCCGCACCCTTGTTTGTGGGGCAGCGTTGGCGGATCTCTGTGCTTGCTTTGGCTACGCAGGTCTTGCAATCTTCAGTTGACACATCACCACGGCATAGGGCTAGACCGTTTACGCGGTATTGACCTTTACCATTTGAGCCAAGGGAAAATCCTGTTGGAGGTGTAGTTTTGGATAGGGAGTTGAGCAAATTGTTTAATTTAAAGCCATAAGGGGTATTGGCAGTGTAATTTCCTTCGCTGAAACAAAAATGAAAGAGTGGACTTGAGCAAACGGTGCCTCGGAGTCGGAGTAGAAGATAGAAACATATTAGGAGGATTGGTTTTGAGCAAAACATGGTTGAACTTTGTGAATATGGAGAATGATAGAATCTCTGGTTTTAATGCGTTCACTTCTGGCCCCTTTAAGTAGAGGGGAATGGATTTATCATGCATAATAGTTCGCCAAAGAATGAAGTTGAAATTGCTGACTTTTTCATAGTTTATACAAGTCAAATTAGACTTGATCGAGTTTGACATTCTACAGTATGAGTTTATTGTCAAGTGGATTTATCATGCACATGTCGAAGTTGGCATTGATTAATTATTAAAGACACTGTGTGTTTTGCATGTTGCACTTGGTGCGTTGACTGTGTTCAAATCCAACGTCCTGGAAAACTCTAACGCATTGTGCAAGAAAGTGACTTAACAATATTCAATTGCCGCTAGTTAGTAGCTTAGATGACTTGAAGGATTAACTTTTTAGAATTATCAAAGTATTTTTTACCTTTTAGCAAGGGAATTGCGGATAACCTAGAATGAGGAGGAGATGGATATTAGACCATTATGACCTAATTTAGTTCCCTAACTATTAGCATGAGTTGGAGATGAACATTAGACAATTATGACCTTGTAATTTAGTTCTTTTGTATTATATTATAACATTTGCGTACTTAGATGTATAAATAGCTTATTATTAATAAAAATTATTATTTTTCGAAAAAAATCACATGTACTTTAATTTATACTAATGTGAACTTTGATTAAAAAAAGCAATGCCCCTCGCTTACTTAATAATTACGTAAAAAACTCTTACTATATTAAGTTATAAAACCTAGGCGTTGACGAAAACCTTTTTTAAAAAAAAGGGTTACCATCTTTAAGTCTTAACACTATCTAATCACATGCACTAGCAAAACAAATAACACGCAACATGCAAATAAACATATGGATAACGTAATTAATGTAATGAGTAAGTTTTTGATTGTACCGAGAGATAGATGACGGAGGCAATGACGAAAGTCCAGTAACGTCCAAGATGAGCATCGGCTACATGTGCTCCCAGCATTGGGGTCATCCAGACGGTGCCAACCCAGTTGGTTACGTTGTTAGAGGATTTCACTGTGCCTTCGAGGTTGTTAGATAATGTTGGTTTCTTTCTAATTCGATACACAATATTTTCCAAACTTGTAAAATTGAAATTCAACTATAAAAAACAACAACAATTTGTGTTATTTTGATTTTAAAAATATTTTGTTAGCTTTAATAAAAAGTGTTAGTGAGTATATAAAACCAATTAAGTTGGTCTTACATAATAGCTTAAGCTATTGTGATGAAATTGTCACTTAATATAATATCAGAGCCTCTATGATCAAACGGTCATGAGTTCGAATCGTACCACCTACTTATTTTAATTAAATTAAGCACAAGGTAAAGTAGGCCTGTGCAAGTTTCAAGTTCAAAGAACTTTCACTTGAGGGGGTGTGTTAGTGAATATAGAAAACCAATTAAGTTCGTCTTACATAACAGTTTCAGTTATTGTGGTGAAACGATCACTTAATAAAAAGTCAGTCTTATAATATTTTTAAATAACTTTACCGTAAATCATCTTCCATACATCAACATTGCAGGGAAGTCTAGATCTTTTAGATATAAAAGTTAAAACTTAGTATGTTTATTTGTTTAGCCATTTTCTTCAAGTTATGCAGTGTAACTCCTGTTACTAACCACATCCATCAAATAGTTTTATTAGACATTAGAAAGAAGGAAGAAGTTAACGTACATAGTATATAAAATTTCCTTTTCATATGAAAATCTAAGAAGGGTCATAATGTACATAACTTTTTTTTTAGTATTTTTTTAGAAAACTATTTATGTGACTTCATTCGATATTAGAACTACTAATAAAATGTTTGTTTTTTTCATTGTATACTTAGGATTTATTAACACTCTTTAGCTTGAACATTCTATATCAAGAAATTATATTCATATCATGAGAGAACTTAACCCTAAAGTTGTAAAGCCAGATAAAACCAAAAAATGAAATTGAAATATTACTATGAAAAAAGCCCAATAATTTATCTCATTATGGTTTGTCCTAAGTTGAATTCTTTTTCTCTGTAGGATAACTAGAGAAACTAGTGTTTGTTGATGTATCAATTTATGACAAAGAATTAGTGTTACAAAGAGATTCTTCATTAAGCTGGTTCTTGTGATCTGTTGATGAGGTAATTTTAGGGTAATTTAGGTCCCATGAGCCTATCTCAATAAGCTCATTATAGTCACCTCTTAAAAACTTCTTGCCTATAGTTTTTCATGCTTTATGATGTTGACTTCCAATGATAGGTTATTAAAACCTCAGCCTCTACAAGATTATACACTTCCGCTAGTTTTAACAAGGGAATAAAGTATAGAAGTTCTATTCTAAACTCCATCTCAATGCAAACTTTCATATGGACGATTCTCTTCATACGTTGAATTAAATTTGATTTAATAAAAAGGGCCTTTGATTTGATTTGAATGTCAACGTATATGAATGAAGCGTAGGGCTCAAATTCATTAAGATTGGGAATCACCAACTGAAATAACAAGATGGTAAAATTTTAAAATTGCAAGTCTTATGTTTTTTCAATACAGTAAAAGAATATTTTCTTTCATAAAAATATTTAAGAAAATGAATAAAAGAAATGAATACAAGCTATTATAATGAGCTTGTTTATTGGAAAATTAATAAAATAAAGTAATCCTTCCGAGCAGGCATAAGGCATTGAAGATGTAAACGGCGGGGTTTCATTCTACTTTTAAGCGTTAACAAATGGATAAGTTTCATATCTAATACTGCAACTTCCGCCGACGACCCTTCCACCTTCTTTCCCACTACAGCAGCTTGGAAGCTCAGTTATAGCACCATCGATGCACCTCTTGCAATCAGCAGCAGAAAGATCCCTTGTGCATTGAGCCAACCCATAAAGTTTCTTTGACCCCTCGAACTCTAACTCTCCATCCGCAGACATTTTTCTCGAACTAGAAGCTTCACTTGCAAGTTGGGTCAGCAATTCCTTCACCTTCCCATTAAAGGCGATTCCATCACTTACGTTTTGCACGTTCAACAAGTAGAACTTGTTTTTGTTGTCTATTTTGCCAATGAAGTCCTCATTAGAGTATTTTAAGAGGCACTGGTCGTACCATATGATGGCTCCTTTATTGTATGGGCAGCGTTTGCGAATCTCAGTGCTGGCGCCAACAATACAGGTTCGGCAATCTGAGACGGAGACATCTGCCCTGCACATTGCCAGTCCATAAGGTCGCTCTCGCTCTAGACCCAAACTACCAAGTGCAAAACCTCCAATAGGAGCTTGATTGTAGAAGAAACGCACGAGCCTATTGAAGCTCGTATGATAAGGGTCATTGGCAGAGAAATTTTGATTACTTGTGCAGAAATGTAGGAGAGGGTCAACTCCTAAAACAGTTTGGATCATTACAGTGGTGGCTAACAAATACAAAGCAAAGGCAAATCTTGAGTACGGCATGACTTTCTCGGACTCCGGCAAAACCTGTGTTATGCTTGTGGATTTTAAGCTTGGAGGTTAGGGCTCCTAATAATATGTATGTATATGTCTATATATATACGTATCAGTTAATTAATTAAGAATGGAAGTCAGCAGAGAGGACTTTTTCCTCTACCTTTGCCAAATTCTCAGGCAGTCGAGAACTCTTCAAACACGGCTTATGTCGTTAAAATTAACTCTGGGAATAAACGGTGGGATATTTAAGCTAATCCTTCGTCCGCCAGCCAAAACATGAAAAATCCTTCAGCAATACGCTATGAAGCTCATGGGAACAACTACATAACCACCCCTGACTTTGTCTTCTTTTACTAGCGCAATTATATAATTAATTTATGGTTCAAGGTGTATTTTACTGAATAATCAGTGTATATATAATCTTGCAACAAGACTGTTTCTAACGTACATACCCAAGGAGTTGGTCTTCTGAACGATTCTAGTCATGCTACATCATGATATTAATTAGTAAATTGAACATTTTTGTTTAATTTTGACTAATTTTCACTGCAACGTTGAAGACAGGATAAATTAAAGGGGAAATGGGGAAAACTTGAAAGAAGTAAATTCTATATTTGTGAAAGGATAAGGATACACATAAAGAGGTGTTTATATATATATTTTAGCAGCTTGTGACAATTTTTTTTTCAAATATTGTGAAATATTTTAACAGCTGATGACAATAATACTCAAATTGGATTATTTATGGTGAATTGAATATTTTCACAATACAATTCCAATGATTTAATTTCATCAAATGCATTTTATTTATACTTTATTGGATATAATAAACATGAATGGGTTCAAAGATCCAAATAGAAGTATTTATTTGATTGAAATAAGACGTCAATATTTAAATCAAATAAAATCTCAAGAATGTAGAGA
>JANKYF010000009.1:3568754-3582980 GCA_029829435.1 Erythroxylum hondense
AGTTCTCCCAAAATTCCAATGGCTCAAAATTCATAATTTCTAAAACCATGTATCTAAATTCCAGTGCTATTGGACAGTCATTTCCAGTACCGAAAACTAGTCAATCCATCACTTGGCAATTTTTTCGGTCCGAAAATTTTCTCCGAAATTTTCCAGAAAAATTTCTAAAAGTCTCCAAAAATGTAAAACAAACAAAAATCACTCCAGTTAATTTTTCAAGCACAAATATCACATTTTTCACAAAAATCACATTTATAAACACATATGTCGGTAAATGTTATGAATGCATATACAGTCATGTGCATGTGCAAAAATTGTCATTCATCTATATAGAGAGGTCAAATTATGTATGATTATGCCGAGATATGTTTCCAAACTCCTAACCCGTCTCAAATGACCAATTTACCCTTTCCATCGGTGATGAGATGTTACATTACAGGGTTAGGTATTTTAGTGATAGTGAATGAGATAACAAAAAGAGATAGCAAGCCAAAGATGAGAGCAACGCTTGCATTGCGAGGATAAGAAATCTTTGAAAGAAATTAAGCTTTCAAAAGATGAAGGAAAATCCCAAAGAAGATATTTTTAAGACTGGAACAAACAGTAGATGGATCTTTTAAGTTTAAAAGAATGTGTGTTCAAGAATTGGACGCTTGTCCATTTCTTTAAGACCTTGGCTAGTTTCCTAACTAACTAGTTCTTATTAGACTAGTTCATTAACTTTCTTCCTTTCATTACAATTATCTCCAATTTGTCTCAAATTTTCACAACCATTTTCTCAAAATTCTAAAGTTGACTCCCAAAATTTTCTTCAATATCATTACATTCATTTCTATTTTCCATACATCAATTTACTTGCCAAGTGACATTTTTCCTAGTCCAATAATAATGATTAATAATTTTTGGAATTATTCCTAAAATTCACCAAATTCAAAATTGACCAATATGCTCTCCAATTAAATTTTTCAATACAACAATTTCACAAATTCTCTATAGTATCATATCATAATTCGATTATACCCAGAATTATCCATGAATGCATGTATAATTATTTTTATGTGTGCAACAATCAAATTGACATGCATGTATGCTGACATTATGCATGAGCATGAGATGTATTTTTCTAATCTCTCATTGATATTTTTTTCATTACTGACATCTAGGGTTCTAACGCTTATTATAGGAACGGGATGTTACAAGAAATCAAGAATAGTAATGCTTTATACTTACTTGTTTAGCTTCAATGTCTTCAAATCACATTTAACCCTAGCTTCCTAATATCACATGACCATCGTCATTCCAAAGGTGGTAGGGATAGGTTTTTAGTGACAAATATGAAGAAGATAGCAAAAATGATAGTAACAAATGGAGGTGAGAGTAAGCTTCAATGTTGATGGGGTGAGAAGTGAATATCGTGGATGAAAAGAAATGAAAAAGATGAAGAAGGTTAGAGAATTTTGTGAGAGTAAAGATGAAAGACAAGGGAGATGGCCATTTAAAAGGAGAAAGTATCATGAGTGGTGAGTGGCAAGTCTTGTGACACTTGTGACAAGTCATTTTATTATGGTCGCCATTGGACCACCTTTTAATAACTAGTCTATTTATCTTCAAATTCTAATCCAATTGTCTCCTAATTTTCAATGACACTTCTCAATAAATCCTAAAGTCATTTATCAAAATTTCCACTACCATTTGACAGTTAATACTACTACTATTTATCAATTTTCTTGTCACTTAGCATTTTTCCTAGTCTAAAAATACTCATAACTAAATAATTTTCTAAATTTCACCAAAAATTTTGGGTTAGTAAATATACTCTCCAATTCAATTTTTAACACATATAATTCTCAATTTCAAATATAATCACATTTGTAAATCCGTTATAACCAAAAAATGTCAATGAATGTATGTACAATCATTTTAATGAACAAAAATCAATATTCACATGTGTGTGTATGCTATATTATACATGAGCATGAAATATACTTTCTAACTTCTGAATAAACTCTCATATACACTATTCTAGGATTTTAGCCCCTAATATGGGATAACGAGATGTTACATACGAGGACTACACAAAGGATGGTTAGCGAAGAAGAAATTAAGAAGGATTATTTTGAAGGAGAAATGGATATAACATCTAGCTTAGAGATAAATGTTAAATTCCCAATTATTGTTAACAATAACCCTCCAACTTTCCCTAGCAGGTTAGCAAAAGGATAAGTATAAGGAGATTTGGAGACTTTTTGGAAGGATGAGGTGAATATACCATTATTAGATATGATCAAACAAACGTAAAGGTTCGCAAAATTCTTTAGGAAATTATGTACTAACAAGCAGAAGCTAAGAGGTAATGAAATGATCAGGTTAGATGAAAATATTGTTGTGATCTTTAAAAATAAAACATGTCCTAAGTGTAAGGACCCAGGCATGCTCACCATTCCTTATACTATTGCCCCCGAATGTTTTTTTTAGTTAAGCATGATTTAGATAATTTTTGAGGTTTGCACAGATGAAATTTTTTTGGGAGTAATTTTTTTAATTATTTATTTATGCCTAACTTAGTGGAATTTATTTCATGGGTTAGTTGAAGTAAAGGTGGTAAATACATGCATAAAGGAGTATTTTCGGAAATTTACTTAAGGTTAAAAGTACTAAGGCATTAAAAAAAGGGCAAGGTGGACTTTTCTCATTCATTAAGAGTAAAATGGGAAAGGAAAGCTATTGTTTTGTGCTTGAGAAGAAGTGGAATAGGTGAAGGAAGAAGTGAAATATGAAAATTAAAAGTGAGAAAGAGAGGTTTGGTGAAGTTGAGAAAAGAATAGAGTTTTGGGCTACGTTTTTTCTTTTCTTAGTCTTAAAGAGAGAATTTGAGGTTGCTCAAGAAGGGAAATAGAAAGAGGAAGGGAGGAGCTTTCTTTAGAGTCAATAGTCTCATAAATTGGTGAAGATTCAAGGTAAGTTTGATTTTTATACTTGGGTATATGGAAGGGGCTTTAGTTTATGAAGTTTAGGAAATACATGGGTTTAAGCAATCTAGAGTCAATTTTAGTGAATGTGCTTTATGGGTTCTTAATTTGAATTCCTAATGAATGGGAATTTTGTCATTTATGAAGGAAATCAAGGAGGGGATCAAGAGAGGCAAGGGGAGCAAGAGGAAAGACATCCTTAAGCCAATTCCTAAGAAAGGATTTCAAGGTGAGTTACAGTTTTATAATTAAGTAATAGGCCATTAATGATTTCTTTTGAATGATGGAAATAAATGATTTCAACTATTTCATGAACGTACTTTATGACTATTTGAATGCTTTGAGAATATGTTATGTGTTTGGTATGAGCATATTGGGTTGATGAATTATGAAAAGATTGTGTAAGTGATTTTGAAAAGATACTAACTTTGAAAAATCAAGTATTGAAAATGTGTCATTTTGGGCAACAAGTTTACAAATTATGAAATACATGTTATGTGGGTTTAGTTTGGTCCATTCTGTATGTCAAGTGCACTTCGACTAAAGGCTTCTTCTACCTGCTTGCTAGTGGTATGGAGCTCCTTCATGGACTCCTTCATGTTTACGACTACACAAAACTACTATGTGAGATTGTGTTAGTTCGTTCTATTCACGACTACACAGGCCCATTTCATGGAAATGTGTTTGTTTGTTCTGTTTATGGACTTTCCAAACCATTTAGATGTGTTTATGTGCTCATGATATATTGACAAGATTGATGCACACCTAGTTTGCATTATTGAGAATTTGGTTGAAAATTTGAGAAATATGTGTTTGGTGTTTCAATTGTGAATTTTTGTTACAATGGAAATAAGTGTTTCAATAGTTTTGCTTGTTACTGGTTATAAATATGTTACCCATGAGCTCTAAGCTCACCCCCATTCCTTCTTGTCTCCATGTGACAAGCAAGAGATTGAGTGAACTAGAATCAAGGCATCACTCCAAAATTTGCACCTTTTTTGTGTTTTAAGCTAGATTTGTAACCACAATGCTTTAGTTGCATCTTGAGCAAATTACTGTTCCTTTATCTCTTTGTATTTTGACATTTTGAGACATTGATGTATTGTGGTTGAAAATACCCACTAAAGCTTTGTAAAAAAAACTCTTATATTTTGATGTTAATGAAGTATGTTTATGTTTTTCCGATGATATGTCAAATTTGTTCATTGCATTTTTCAAGATTTCCATAAGGGTGAGAATTTGTGTTCTGGCTTTGAGGGAAATACTGTATTGATTTAGGCTAAATTGGATGAAGTTGTCTTCTTGAAAGTTGTAGATTATTTCTCCAGCTTTCCAATGATATATAGTATGAAATTTTTGAACATTCTAATTGAAAGATATGATCATTGGAAGTTGGTGATGTTGCATAGGATAGACTTTCGGGACAGCTATTTCGATTTGAAAATTTGACCCTTATAGAGGTAGGAATTGTTTTTATGTTCTTCATAGAAGTTGTATATATTTCTTTTAGATTTCTATTGATATAAAGTTTGCAAAATTTGAAGTTCTAGATCAAAAGTTGTGGAGTTTAGAAGTTGGGATGTCGGAATAAGAAAAGCAGGGGGAGAAAGTATGTGCAACTTTCGCGGCCGCGCTCCAATCACGATCGTGACCCGCAGGTTTCCCCCACCCCCAGCTGAACATGTTTCACTCTTTTGATCATATCTTTGTCGTCCGACCTCCAAATGACTTGATTTTTAAAGAGTTGGGTTTATAACACATTTCTCTATCTCTCTAAATTTATATCCTTTTGTATTAAGTTGAAAAGTTTGGTTGAATCAAAGTGAGGGGATCGTTAGGAAGAATATGAGTTGGATATTTTTACTAAGCATGCTTCATTATTTTATTGATATCTTGACTTGTAGAGCTCCAAATGTGATGATTCTTGCCCCTAAATAACCAAAATACATAGATCCACAAATTATCTGAAGGAATTGAATTTTAATTTAGTCTTTAAGACTTTCAATTTCAGGACAGAATTTGAGAATAGTGTGCTGGTTTATTCTAAGAATAGTCCAAAAATGTTTGGACTATAACTTTTAGATTTTTTTATCTAAATTGAATGATTTTGATGTCATTAGTAACTTAAGACAATGGGAAACAAATCTTCAGAAGAAGTCAATTTGAAATTCCAGTTTATAGTTTCCCAAAATTTGTTTTGAAATAGAAGAATGAGTTTGCTCATGTTTTGTGACTCTAAATGTTAGGCTCTGGAAACGAGGTCCAACATTATTTAGTATCAAAGTGACTAAGTTGAGGTCCAGGTGCAGGACTAGGTTTAGGAGTATCCTAGGTATGAAATGGGTAGTTTTGAACTACGAAATGAACATGCATTGTTTTGAATGAATCCCATGCTATTTCACTTGATTTGAAATTTTTCATATGATTTAAATTGTTTTACATGATTTGAAGTTGTTTTTACATAAAACATGAACTAAAGTTTTTCAATGGTTTTATATTGAAGGAGTGATATGCCACCTTGAAAAGGAACTCGAGGAGTTACGACTCGATCTTGCTCTCTCCAAGGGAGCACGGATGAACCCTATGTCCCATAAGATGCGGGGACACATTCTGCTCCAGATTCTGATGCACCTAGTGTGCAATATGAGGTGCCTCCACCACCTCCTTCTATGCCTCAAGCAAACCCCATGGATCCACGGTTCTTTTAGGCCTTTGCTCAGGCTTTCACTTATGCCATGAGCCAAGGATCTCAAGTTCCGATGCAAGCTCCAGTGGAGAGGAGTGGGCAGTTTGATAAGCTCCGCAAGTATGGAGCTTTGGATTTCAATAGGACTATAAATCTAAAAGAGGCTAAAGCCTAATGGAAGAGGACAGAGAGGGTCTTGATTTAGATGAAGTGCTCAAATGAGGAGAAGTTAGATTATGCAGTTAGTTTATTTTAGGGGGACGCGCTCCATTAGTGGGAGTCAGGACCCCACAGTTAGGTGATACCACCGGTACTGGCATGGAGAGAATTTTTGGAAGCTTTCAAGAGAAAGTACTTCTCAAGGGTTTATATCCAAGAGAAGGCTAGGGAGTTCCCGAATCTCACACAGAGGGACATGAGTGTGAGTGATTATGAAATGAAGTTCACCCAGCTGTCTCGATATGCAACCAACATTGTTGCTAATGAGGAGGATAAATGTCACAAATTTGAGGGAGGACTTCATTTAGGGATCAAGGAGAAAGTCCTGATCCACAATTTCTGTGACTACCAACAACTAGTAGATGTTGCACTTCAGGCTAAAAAACTGGAGAGTATAAAGAATGAAGTAAGCAAGAAAAGGAAGAACAAGGAGTAGTCTTTTAAGTAGGGAATGAGTGCTCCAATGCCTAAGAGGAGTTCAAGGAGTCACCACGCACAGAGTGAAGTAGGAAGTAGTGGCCCTTTCAAGAACAAGCAGGCAAGAGCAGTTTCAGGGCAATCCTTAAATGTGGGAGGCATTGGAAGGGTAAAGAGGAGCAGGAATATGAACCACCAATGTGAGCATTATGGGAAGTTTCACAAGGGTGAGTGCTTCAAATTACTTGGAGCCTATTTCCAATGTGGGAAGAAAGGACATATGATCAAGGACTGTCCCTAGATACCGAGGCAAGAAGGGTCACAGTTGCAAGATTTGAGGAGGGCTGAACAGTGGGGACTAGGCCAGTCATTGGGGTAGGCGGTTTTGCAGTGGCGAGGAAGGCTATTCCTCCAGGAAGGTCAAGGGGTCAGGCACAGGCCAGGGTATTTGCTATGACCAGAGAGGAAGCTGCAGCTACACTAGAAGTTGTCATGGGTATGGCTCAGTTATGCTCAGTTATTTAACTCTACAGTATATTTGTTGATTGATTCTGGCTCCACGCATTCTTTTGTTTCTACAAGTATGATTCTATATGGTGTGAATTCAGTGCCTTTGAATATTTCTTTGCTTGTTAGTACACCTCTAGGGAGGAATGCCGTAATCATTCAAGTATATAAAAACTGCGAGCTCTTCATTGATGGTGCTAGATTGGTAGTGGATTTACTACCTCTAGACCTAAAAGACTTAGATGTTATACTTGGAATGGATGTTATAGAAAAATATCATGCAAAATTAGATTGTGGCCTTAAAGAGGTAGAGTTTGATCTTGGTAATGATGAGAAGGTGATTTTCAGAGGGGACAAATGGACACCATCACCCAAGATTGTTTTGGCTTTGTTAGTAGGCAGGATGATGAGGAAAGGGTGTGAAGCCTTTTTGGCACACATCGTAGACACTTATGTGAATGAAGGGAAGTTAGAGAATTTTCCAGTTGTTAGGGAATTTCCTAATGTGTTTCTAGAGGACTTACCTGGTTTGCCACCGATGAGGAAAATCAAGTTTGCCATCGACTTGCGTCCCGGAACAGCTCCCATCTCTATACCATCCTATAGAATGGCTCCAGCTGAGCTGAAGGAGCTTAAGGAATAGTTAGAAGAACTGTTAGAGAAGGGGTACATAAGACTGAGTTTGTCACCATGGGGAGTGTCGGTTCTGTTTGTTAAAAAGAAGGATGGAACATGGCGGATATGTATTGACTATCAAAGACTCAACAAGGTGACAATTAGGAACAAGTATCCTCTGCCCCGGATTGATGATCTGTTTGACCAGTTATAGGGAGAAAAGGTCTTTTCCAAGATTGATCTCAGGTCAGGCTATCATCAACTCAAAATCAAGGAGTCTGATGTAAGCAAGACAGCCTTTAGGACTCGTTATGGGCATTACGAGTTCCTAGTCATGCCTTTTGGTTTTACCAATGCTCCAGCTGCATTTATGGATCTTATGAATAGGGTCTTCAAGGAGTATCTAGATCAGTTTGTCATAATATTTATAGATGACATTTTGGTGTATTCCAATAGTGAAGGGGAACATGAAGAACATCCAGGGATAGAACTGCAGACACTGAGGGAGAGGGAATTTTATGCCAAATTCAGCAAATGTGAATTTTGGCCCCATGAGGTGGTATTCCTTAGACATGTAATTTCTGAGAATGGGGTACATATTGATCTGAAGAAAATTGAAGCAGTGGTGAAGTGGCATGCATCCAAGACAGTGACAGAAGTGAGGAGTTTTTTGGGTCTAGCAAGTTACTATAGGAGGTTTGTGGAGAGATTCTCCATGATTGCTGCTCCACTAACTAGGTTATTAAGGAAAAATCAGAAGTTTATCTGGAGTAATGAATGCTAGAAGAGCTTCGAGGAGCTTAAGCACAGATTGACAAGTGCTCCAATCCTTACTTTGCCTATGGGAGATTAGGGTTATACAGTGTATAGTGATGCTTCAAGAAAGGGTTTGGGTTGTGTATTGATGTAAGGGGAAAAGGTAATACCATATGCCTTGCGGTAGTTAAAGCCTTATGAGTTAAATTATCCAACCCATGATTTGGAATTAGAAGCAGTGATTTTTTCCTTGAAGATTTAGAGAAATTATCTGTATGGGGTTCAGAAAAGGATCTTTACTGACCATAAAAGTCTCAAATACTTACTGAGTCAGAAAGAGCTGAATTTGAGACAGAGAAGGTGGATTGAGTTGCTTAAGGATTATGATTTGTTGATTGGGTACCATCTAGATAAGGAAAATGCCATGGAAAATGCCTTGAGTAGGAAATCATCAATAGCCCATGTTCAGACAGTTTATATGTCGTTATTGGAAGAGATGGCTAAGCTTAGGATAAGTTTGAAACAAGAGGAACCTGATTGTATTGTTGCTACCTTCAGAGTGAGACCAATACTTAGAGAGAAGGTTAAGATGCAAAAATGAGTAAGCTTCGAGAAGAAATTCAGAATGGCAAGAAATCTGAAGTGGTAATGAGGGAAGATGGACTTGTGCTTGTAGGGAACAGGCTTTGTATTCCAAACGTCAAGGAGGTGAAGGATGAAATACTTGATGAGGCACATAATGCGCCTTATGCCTTGCACCTAGGTAGCACTAGGATATATAGAGATCTGAAAGAGCATTTCTAGTAGAAAGGCATGAAGAGGGATATAGCAGAATATGCTAGTAAGTGTCTAGTGTGTTAGCAAGTCAAGGCTAAACACCAGGCACCTTCAAGTAAGTTAAGGCCATTGTCCATTCCTGATTGGAAGTGGCAAAGGGCGACAATGGATTTTCTGATAGGTTTGCCTACGACCAATAGGAAGCGTGATGTCATATGGGTTATTGTTGATCATTTAACGAAGTCAACCCATTTTCTAGCAATTAAACAAACTAATTCTCTGCATGTGCTAGCAAAAAAGTATATTGATGAGATTGTGAGACTGCATGGAATTCTCGACTCTATAGTTTCTGATAGAGATCCTCAGTTTACTTCGAGATTATAGGGAAGCTTACAAGAGGCTCTGGAAACCAAGTTGAGTTTTAGTACTACTTTTCACCCTTTGACAGATGGTCAATCTAAGAGGACCATTCGGACCCTTGAGGGAATGCTCAGGGCATGTGTAATGGATTTCAAAGGAGCTTGGGATGAGTATTTGCCATTGATCGAATTTGCTTATAATAATTCATACCATTCAAGCATTCAAATGGCTCCCTAAGAAGCACTGTATGGGAGGAGATGTAGAACTCTGATATGTTGGGATGAAGAAGGAGAAAAAAAAACTTATAGGACCAAAGCTGATTCAGATGATAGTTGACAAGGTCAAGTTAGTTAAGCAAAGGCTTAAAACGGCTTAGGGTAGAATGAAAAGCTATACTGATGCACACCGGAAGGAAATAGAGTATAAAATCAGTGAAAAGGTCTTTCTTAAAACATCTCCTTGGAAAGGAGTTATGAGATTTAGCAAGAAGGGCAATTTGAGCTTAAGATATGTGGGTCCTTATGAAATTCTTGAGAGAATTGGACAATTAACCTATAGGTTGGCATTGCCACCAAAATTATCACAGATTTATGATGTCTTTCATGTTTCTATGTTGAGGAGATATAGATCAGATCCCTCTCACATTATTCAAACTGCTAAGGTTCAGTTGAGAGATAATTTGACTTATGAGAAGACTCTAGTGGAGATCTTGGATACTAAGGGAAAGGTCCTTAGGAACAAGATAGTTCAACTAGTAAAAGTCTTGTGAAGACACCATTCTGTAGAAGAGGCCAATTGGGAGCCCTTTGAAGCCATGAAGGAGAAGTATCCATACCTCTTAAATGACTCAGGTAAGAATTTTGAGGAAGAAATTCTTTTAAGAGGGGGAGAAATGTTAGCCCCTGAATGTTTTTTTATTTAAGCATGATTTAGATAATTTTTGAGGTTTGTATAGATGAAATTTTTTTGGGAGTAAATTTTTAATTATTTATTTATATCTAAGTTAGTGGAATTTATTTCATGGGTTAGTTGAAGTAAAAGTGGTAAATATATGCATAAAGGGGTATTTTGGGAAATTTACTTAAGATTAAAAGCACTAAGGCATTAAAAAAAGGGCAAGGTGGACTTTTCTCATTCATTAAGAGTAAAATGGAAAAGGAAAGTTGTTGTTTTGTGCTTGAGAAGAAGTGGAATAGGTGAAGGAAGAAGTGAAATATGAGAATTAAAAGTGAGAAAGAGAGGTTTGGTGAAGTTGAGAAAAGAATAGAGTTTTGGGCTACGTTTTTTTTTCTTAGTCTTAAAGAGAGAATTTGAGGTTGCTCAAGAAGGGAAATAGAAAGAGGAAGGGAGGAGTTTTCTTTAGATCCAATAATCTCATAAATTGGTGAAGAATCAAGGTAAGTTTGATTTTTATACTTGGGTATATGGAAGGGGCTTTGGTTCATGAAGTTTAGCAAATACATGGGTTTAAGCAATCTAGAGTCAATTTTAGTGAATGTGTTTTATGAGTTCTTAATTTGAATTCCTATTGAATGGGAATTTTGTCATTTATGAAGGAAATCAAGGAGGGAATCAAGAGAGGCAAGGGGAGTAAGAGGAAATACATCCTTAAGCCAATTCCTAAGCAAGGATTTCAAGGTGAGTTACGGTTTTATAATTTTATAATTAAGCAATAGGCCATTAATGTTTTCTTTTGAATGATTGAAATAAATGATTTCAACTATTTCATGAACATACTTTATGACTATTTTCAATGCTTTGAGAATGTTTTATGTGTTTGGTATGAGCATATTGGGTTGATGAATTATGAAAAGATTGTGCTAGTAATTTTGAAAAGATGCTAACTTTGAAAAATCAAGTTTTGAAAATGTGCCATTTTAGGCAACAAGTTTACAAATTATGAAATACATGTTATGTGGGTTTAGTTTGGTCTATTATGTATGTCAAGTGCACTTTGATTAAAGGCTTCTCCCGCCTGCCCGTTAGTAGCATGGAGCTCCTTCATGGACTCCCTCATGTTTATGACTACACAAAAGCACTATGTAGGATTATGTTAGTTCGTTCTGTTCATGACTACACAGGCCCATTTCATGGAAATGTGTTAGTTCGTTCTGTTTATGGACTACCAAACCATTTAGATGTGTTTATGTGCTCATGATATGTTGACAAGATTGATGCATACTTGATATGCATTATTGAGAATCTGGTTGAAAATTTGAGAAATATGTGTTTGGTGATTTAATTATGAATTTTTGTTACAATGAAAATAACTGTTTCAATGGTTTTGCTTGTTGCTGGTTATAAAATTGTTACCCACGAGCTTTAAGATCACCCTCATTCCTTCCCATCTCTAGGTGACGAGTAAGAGATCGAGTGAACGAGAATCGAGGCATCACTCCAAAATTTGCACCTTTTGTGTTTTAAGCTAGATATGTAACCACAATGCTTTAGTTGCATTTTGAGCAAATTACTGTTCATATATCTCTTTGTATTTTGGCATTTTGAGACATTGATGTATTGTGGCTGAAAATGCCCACTAAAGCTTTGTAATAATACTCTTATATTTTGATGTTAATGAAGTATCTTTGTGTTTTGCCGATGATATGTCAAATTTGTTCATTGCATTTTTCAATATTTCCATAAGGGTGAGAATTTGTGTTCTAGCTTCAAGGGAAACACTATATTGATTTAGGCTGAATTGAATGAAGTTGTCTTCTTGAAAGTTGTAAATTATTTTTCCAGCTTTCTGATGATATATAGTATGAAATTTTTGGACATTGGAATAGAAAGATATGATTATTGGAAGTTTGTGATGTTGCATATGATGGACTTTCGAGATAGCTATTTTGTTTTGAAATTTTGACCCTTAAAGAGGCAAAATTTGTTTTTAAGTTCTCCATAGAAGTTGTAGATCTTTCTTTTAGCTTTCCATTGATATAAAGTTTGCGAATTTGGAGTTATGGATCAAAAGTTATGGAGTTTAGAAGTTGGGATTCCGAAAGAAGGAAAGTAGGAGGAGAAAGTTACGATCGCGACTTTGCGGTCGTGCATGACTTTCGCAAGAGTGTAGATCCCTTGTCTAATTTTATGGTGTCTTATTTTGTCCCATGAATCTCATCCATTTATTTATGTGGATTTCATGTGGGTCCCATATAAATAAACGTGGGTCTCGCATAAATGAATGGCTGATATTTATGGGACAAAATAAGACATCATAAAATTGGATAGAAGATTTGTCCCCCTTTTGCGACCGCACTGCAGGTCGCGATCGTGCTTTCCCTGCCGCCTCCCCCAATTGAACATGTTTCACTCTTTTGATCATATCTTTGTCATCTAACCTACAAACCTTATTTGTGAAGCATTGGATTCCTAACACATTTCTCTATCTCTCCACAAAAATTTATAGCTTTTGGTTTTAAGTTGAAAAAGTTTGGTTGAATCAAAGTGAGGGGATCGTTAGAAAGGTTGGATATTTTTACTAAATATGCTTCAGTAGTTTGGTGATATCTTGACTTGTAAAGCTCCAAATGTGATGATTCTTATCCCTAAATAAACTAGAGACATAAAGCCACAAATTATCTGAAGGAATCAAATTTTAATTTAGTCTCTAAGACTTTCAATTTTAGGATGGAAGTTGATAATAATGTGCTGGTTTATTCTAAGACCAGTCTGAAAATTCTTAGGCTATAATTTTTAGATTTGTTCTCCAAATTGAATGATTTTGGTGTCATTAGAAACTTAAGACAATGGGGAACAAATGTTCAGAAGAAGTCAGTTTGAAATTCTAGTTTATAGTTTTCCAAAATCTGTTCGGAAATAAGAGAAATGAGTTCGTTTTTTATGTTTGACTAGTGTGGGCATGCCATCCTTATGGAATGCGCGTCCAGATGTTATGTAGGACGTCGAACACGTGACTCGCAAGGGCGAGGTCCCAACAAAGGTTGCCCCCCTCCATTCCTACATCAAAATAATCAATTATTACCTTAAATCATCATTAAACATAAAAAAAAATCATGAAGATCAAACTAAACAAAGACATACAAAATAAGTCCTAAAACACAACAATAATAGCTTATTATGCAAGAAACACATGCCAAATACTTATAAAAACACACACGAATATGCAACTATCAACTTCCCCACACTTAAATCGTTGCTTGTCCTTAAGCAAAATCAAACATAACTAATCAATTCCATCACTTCGTTTTCACAAAGATCAAAGCATGCGATCCCTAAAAGTTTGGCCAACTCAAATGTCAATCTACTACCCATATCATGACTACTTTTCACTAGTGTACATAAGCAAACTAAACTTATGACACCATCACTAAAAGATAAGTATAAATGCAAAATGAATCTTCCTCGCAGTTTTACTTATTTCTCTCAAGTGTTTGATGATTAGTGTTTCGCTCAAGCTCCTTATAGGAAACAACAATACCATAGGCTTGCTAATACACCAATTCTCCTCTACAAGGATTTCATGCATAAATAGATTAAAAGGACTTGCTAAGGGTTGTAAGGTGGTAAGGGTTAAGGTGGGTCAAATGAGGTAAAGCGTTTAACATAAAAATTCATAAAGTAATAACTAAACAAAGGGATGACAAAACATATTTCTGAGATAAATTTAAATATATTACTACTTCGAACTTATTGATGCTACTAAAATGTTCTTCCTTTTTCTTTTCTTTTATTTTTCTCTTTTCTTTTTTTTCATATAATTGAATAAACAATGAACAATATAGCAAATAAATGCAACGTGATCCAAGAGTGGAAGTATCACTCAACTCATCTTGAAAAAAAATGTAGCAAAAATCCCAAACTAATGCATCACTTAATACTCTAATAAGCTTGTGAATGGGTAGGTTAATGAGGTTTTGGGTTTTAAAATGTGGGGTGTTTTCAAGAAACAAAAGGGTTAAC
>JANKYF010000009.1:3627089-3638932 GCA_029829435.1 Erythroxylum hondense
TAAGGATGCTAGTTTCCTATTTGAATGTAAACTCTATCTTTCTGTTATCTTGTAGATTCTATCTTATCAATTAGAGTGCTATTTGGATGGGGTGTCATTATAGACGTGATTTTAGCATGATCTTAGTTCAGTCTAAGTGAAATTCTGAATATAACTTGACTTTTAAATTAGAATGCCTATATATAGTTCATTCAAGTTTTGCTCTCCTCATTTAGGCAGAAAAAAGTATTCTTTGTATTTTTTTTAGGAAAAGTAATATAAATGTTGGTTTTATCATATCTCTTTTATTTTTTTTTCTGCCTTTATTTTCTTATTTCTTTCATAATATTATTTATTGGAGCATGTAAGGTAAATAATTTGAAAGTTGTTGAAAGCTAAAGTCTTACTTAAATGGGCCTAAGCGAGACTATTATGCAAAGAATGTTAAGGATCAACTTCGATGAAAGAATGAGTCCCAAGGTGAGTGTGTTGTACGACATTGCAACGGGCGTTTTATATGATCACGTAAATAAAATACGAAGAGAGAAAAATCAAAACAGATGTACATCCTCTTCGGCTTCGACACCCTTGTTCTTCTTCTCTCCTCTCGCAGCTCTCTCCTCGCAAGCACTAGAAGCTTCCAATTAGAAGAAAGAGAGAGAGAGAGGGAGTGAGTTCTTGTTTGTTTGTTAGTTGAAAAATGTCGAAGAAGAAAGCTTCGTCCACCATGTCTTTGAAGGACTTCCATGGCGGTTCTATCCCTTCGGATCTTCCATTACCTTCTGCTCCTGGACTGTAACCCTCTCTCTCTCTTATTTTTCTATTGTTTCTTTAATTAGATCGAATTATTTCCCTTTTCTTTTTTCACCGCGATGTCTGTGAGTGCTTTTTTAAAATTTCTGATAGTATCATTTGCCTCCCTTCCATTTCTTTTGACTTCTCTATTTAATCGTTTAATATTTTATCCAGCGTTTGTTTTTGGATGAGTTAAGATACGCATCTTTATCTGGAGCTTGATTTAGGTTTCAGATCTTTAAATCTATAGTCGATGGTTTTCGTTTTAATCTTTTTTTTTTTTTGCGTTATTAGTAGTTAGCTCACCAATCATTTCTTTATGAGTCTTCTTTATATTTGGTATTGGGAATTTCTGAATTTGGTCACTTGTACAGAAGTGAAGATTATGAAATACAGATTTTATATTTTAGGGGCTCAACCACAAGCTTTTATCATTAAGGCAGATGTTTCGAAACTTGGAACACTTATTGACTATACCTGGTTTTATGATTTTGCTTGGTTCAGTATGTTGAGGTCTGGTTCTGACCTCAGCGCATCAGCCAATTGGGGAAACAATATAATGCGGTCAGATCTCAGGCCACGGCCTAAGTCCTCTGGTGCAAACCGTGGCTTTGATGAGAAAGCTTCCCTTCTCTCTCACGCAACACAGATTGGTCGAAATTTTGATGAGGATGAACGTAAACCTTTAGATGGAACTCCTACCTCTCGCAGACCCGTAAGTGATGAAAACTCTCGCAGTGTGGTGTCGATGCGTCCTGACCTAAAGATCAGCTCCCCTATGACAGTACCAGATAGACCAGTTTCAAGTCCGGTGCCACAGTCTCCTAGCATAGGCCTTAATATGCCGGCAATATTTTGTGGAGGAACATCTGTTAATGTTACTGCAAAAAATCCAAACTCCAATAGTGGCCTGGTTCTCCAACATTCAAAAGCCTCAAGCAGTAATTGTAGTCAAGGTGTAAATAATCCTCTGAATGCTTGGGGTGTGCGGAAGGATGTGCTCAGTACTGGTGATGTAGTGGATTCATCAATATCATCAGGATCAAGTTCTGTATCTAAGTTCTCTCGGGCTAGTGCACTCGAAAAGGTATCTTCAGGAATGTGGCAATCGAAGAATCCTAGCCAACTTGTACCACAGTTTGTTTATTCAAAGGGTAACAGTGTGAATCATAATGCAGATGTGGTTAATGAGAAGGGTGATTATGGTATTCCACATGGTAGTCAAGTTGGAGTTGGTTGGGTTCTTGAAGATGGAAATCAGGATGTGAGAAGGGACTTATCAAGTCAAGGAAAGGGAGCATCTCAGATGTACTCTGAAGAGGTTGGGATTGGAGCTAGTAGCATTGAGTTCCGGTTGGCATCAGCATTGCCTTCAGAAATATTGCAAGACCCTAAGTCAAAACAGCTTCCACAATCAGAAACATTGGACACTTCAGACACCAGTTATCGACAGGTATCCTATTTTTGTAATCCGTGGTTTATTGAAGCTTACAGTTTGTTGACTGTGATGGTCATTATTCCTGTGCCTAAACATAGGGGTACCAGCGACCTATTGCAATTGGACAGATGGAAAAAGAAAATGATTTTTATGGAAGTGCAAATCCTGAAAAGCCTGGGTTAAATAATGCCAAGACTGACATTGAATTTATTGGGAGGCTGGTTGACCGTCCCAAATTGAATTTAAAACCACGCTCACAGCTTCTTGAACAATCTGAAGGAAACTGGGGGAAAGAGAGGTTTGTAAGCTTGCTTTGGATAGAATTTTTAGTTTAGTATGTCTAATTGGGCTTCTTAGATTAGATTTGTTAAACAAACTCCTAAATCAATGAATCTTTAATTCTGCCATAATTATTGCATTCAAGCATATAATCTAGTAGCTTGACAGTCTTATATGAAAATGGTTAGAATTTGGTGAATTTGAGTTGGAAGATACTGCTCACACGTTAATATTGAATATGCACCATCACCTTTTATTCAAATGTTTTGTATTTTTGTGCTTGGGAAGGGGGACCAGGTGCTATACTTTAAGATATAATTCAGTTAATATTGGTTTACACCTTAGTAATAATCCAATCAGATATGTCTTAAAGAGTTCTATTGCATGCAACAGTCAGACTAAATCAGATATGTCTTAAAGAGTTCTATTGCATGCAACAGTCAGACTAAGGGGGGAAAAAGCATGATATGCTTGCTTTTTGTGTGCTAAAGACTTAGAACTGGTGGTTATCCTTGTTAATAGTGGATAATTTTGCTTCTGACAAACTTTGGCTATTAGAATGAATAATAAGTGATGTCTTTCTTTGCTGAAACTTGTAGTCCTGTATTTAGTTTTTGTTGCTAACTTCCAGTCATTATAGTCCTTTCAGCATGTAATATGATTTTCTCTTTGTTTATTAGTTCTTGCAGCATATTTTTTTGCCTTGATTGTATGCTGTTCATTAGTTATCCAAAGCTTTTTATGGGAGCCATTACCATGCGTTTTACTAATTGTAGCAGTAATGGAATCTGTTGCTGTTTGCTGAACTATATCTAATGTCTTCTGTTGGTGATGCAGGAGTTCTTTATTTGGTGGTGCTCGTCCTCGTGAAGTGGTATGTATTCATCTTATGTATTTATCATATCGATTTAGGACTTCTCAGATCTTACCTTGGTGTATACAATTATTATCTTCGACGAAATTATATCCATGCTTCAGATGTCATGCAAGATTGTTCTCTTTGTGAAGCATGTTAGCACTTTATATTTGGACAATGATTCAACACTCCTACTGTCAAGACTTTACATAATTTTTATATTTGCTGGAATTTAGTATTGAAGAAATAAAAACAGAAGGATACATACAGTAATAATTTATAAGGTTTGTACCATAACTGGGAAGCAATTATAATATTTAGAACAAAAGAACTAATATTTAAAAATGTTCTTAGAAATTACTTGTGAGGTTTATGAATCACTCTTTAAAATGTTCTTATCAATTACTTGTGAGGTTTAAGAATCACTCTTAAAAAGAGTCACACTTCCCAAAGTTAATAATCAGAGTTTCAAAAAATTTGGAATGAAAATATGTAGATCTTATTAAGGTAAGTAATCTACTTTTGTTCTTTAATAGCCATTACACCTAACCTAAACAAAAAAGTTTTAAAAATAATGATATACTAATTTTAGCTCCTATTGAAGAGACTGACTAATATGTAAAATTAATGTACTATTAAGGATAATAATGACCAAGCTGTTGCAAATGATAACAGATGAAACACTTTAGCGTGTGAACAATTTAGCTAATCTCATTGTCCATCATTCATGTTCTCCCCTTTGTTAAAAGAAGAAAAATTATTATTTTCCCTTCAATGATGACTTATTTGGATCATTTTGTTTTGATTACTTGCTTGATTGTTAGAACCTATAGTCTTCATCATTATTTAATTTAATAGTTGTATAACTTAATATTACTTTTTTTCATATTTCCTGATAGGTTCTTAAGGAAAGAGGCGTGGGTGACATGATGGTCAATAATCCTGAGCAGAGCAATTTACCTGATAGGTAACTTGATTTCTCCTAGTTATATTTTCTTATTACAGTGATTGTTGATTCCTTATGACTCTCCTTGGGGCATGCACGATGTGTTATATTAGAGTTGATGATTTATCATGTGAAGCTCTCCTTTTTTCACTGTAATTATACTGTTTGCTTATAGTTTATACAAGGAATGGTTTGTGGTGACGTATTTAATTGGACAATCTAAAATTCAGGTTGCGTTGGAGTGTCCATACAGATTAAGATATGTTTTAATAACTTTCCAACAGTATTAGTCTTCGAAATTGAGTTTCTTTTTGTGCATGAAGGGTCAACTCCTCCAAGAATGAAGTGATATCTCATCACATGGTTCCAACTACTAGACACAGTCAAAAAGCTGACCGTCCTGCTTCAAGCAGGAGGACTGGGAGGGATTTGGAAATGAGAGATCAACGGGTAGAGCATGAAAAAGCTAATGTAGAGAGGAGGAACTGGCGAAATGATAAATGGAGAAGCAATAAGGATGCCAAAGAACAGCAACCTGAACCTGAAACTTGGCGCAAAACCATTGAAGAACAAAAACCTGCTTCAGCTGATGTTTCAGGTACTCGGCATGGCAAATTAGTCTCTGCCTTGGAGCTAGCACAGGCATTCTCAAAGTCAGTCTCTACTTCAAAGGCTTCTGATGTACAGCGTGGTCAGAGGGCTCCAGGCAATCGTAGTAATGAAGTGCCCTTTTCACGCCTGACAGACACCCGCGAGATTCACTCATCACCATCCACAAGGCCTCGAATAAATGGTTACTAGGAAACCATAATGATTTCTTAGTAATGAAAAATTGGAGGACTGTACCTAATACCTGGTCGTCAGTCATTCGTTTAGTTTCATCAGTGATGCTGGGCATGGATGATTCATTTGAAGGGACTTTGAGATGATATCCTGGCTTTGAAATGCTTTGGTGTTTTAAAACGGCAACTGATTTGATTGTTGAAGAATAGCAATTAGAATAACTTGCTACTGGAAGGAAAATTCAAAAGCCCTTTTTTGTTTGTCTTCATCACTTTATATTCTGATAGCTATTACAAGTGAGAGCTTTTCGCATCATAACAGAATCCATTCATTGGAGCAGACTTGTGTTTGATCTCTTCATTGAATTTGTGAGTTTTCGTGCAAGTTCTAGTTGGGATCAAAGTCTGCTCAATATCTGATCTATGTAGGGATGGCAAGAGATCGGATGTCTTTACATTGGCTTGAATTTCTTAATTTTGCTTCATACTTGGTCCTAAGGTTGAATGGGTGCAAACTTTTCGGTTGGAACCTAAATTCGATCGTGTTTTTGTCATGCGCAAAAATTAGAAACATGTCTAAAGCATCCTAAACCTACAAAAGCTTTTTTGGTTAATCAATCGAACTTTTTCAAAACAATTCAAGAAAAGACATATATTATGTCCACGTAAACAAAATAAACAATTATTTTTATCAAGTGGTTTAGATCATCTAATATAATTGCTAGACAAGATCAAGATGTGATGATTAGAAACTACACATGGATCTTAAAATCATGAATTCCGGTCAGATAGGGATGTGAATACCAAAGTTGAGAATTGTCAAGCTAATCTTAATCACATACAAGATCAAATGAGACTTTTGCCTAGATCTTCTAATCTGTATGCTCAGGAATTAGAGGCAACTAATGAGTTATTTAGAGCATTAGAGGATCATGAATCTTTCTTTAGACAATTCTCTAGGATCAAATGACTTAGAGAAGAGGATATAAATACCAAAATTTTCCACAATTCACTCCTTGACAATAGAAACCGAAATTCCATACACTCCTTAGAAGTGGGAAATGGGAACAAGATAATAGGTCTCACAGAAATTCAAGATCAGTTCCTTGAACACTTTCAAGGTACTATAGCGACACAAAAGGCTCTTCACTCTTTCAAAGAATTTATGGAAACCCTTTTTGCTAACCCTTTGTCTGAATATCTTACCAATTCTCTGATTGCAGAGGTTTCAAACTAAGAGATAAGAGAAGCTTTTAATTCTCTTAACCCAAATAAGGCCCCTGGCCTAGATGGGTTTAATGGGTTCTTTTTCAAGAAAACCTGGCCTATCATTAGGGAGGAAGTGACCAAAGCCATAATTTTTTTTCTTTTGTGGAAAACTCCTCAAAGAGATCAATTCCACCTTTATTTCTCTCATCCCCAAAAAAGCTCACCCTTCCATAGTTGTTTTGATTTTTGTCTCACCAAAATGACACACATCCATACCATATATTGACCTCACTTGTAACAATTTCATGTCCCTCTCATCTACTCCTTCATAAATGTGACAACATAAGATTTTAATCATTTTTTTTCCAAAATAATGAGAACTTCTTCATGTACGTGGCAGTTGCCACTTAAGGCTCATTCACATGCACATGTATTATTTCTTGTCCAAAATAATTAAGTGGCTTAAGAAAAATCTGTTCAATTTTGGTAAAAGTTTCATGTACATGTATTATTTCTTGTCCAAAATAATTAAATGGCTTAAGAAAAATCTGTTCAATTTCGGTTGAAGTTTCATGTCCACTTATTAAAATGTTGTACCTAAACATATCAACATATAAGTTGGATCGATTTACTTTAAATATCCTTAACTATGGTTGATTCTCTCACGCTTATTTTACTTAGTTTATGTCCCTATGTTTCAGCCTAAAAGTGCTTCCAATTTACTCCATGATAATTTAAAACAAGGTCAATCTTGATCTATCATAAATCCACTAGATCGAATTTATTTTTGGCTTATTTCTATACTAGCCAACTCTAATATTTTTTTTACTATCGTTTAACTATAGTACTTGTCTCAAGTATTGTCAAATCATTCAAGGTTGGGTCCCCAATTCACCTTTCAGTGAAAATAAAATTTACATTCACTCGGAAACACCATTCACATGAAATGAAATTTTATAGACACGTGAAAAGAAAAGTTTGCGTTTTACACTAAACCTTTGGCTCCTGCTTCTCCTCTTATTTAATTGATCTCTCCTACAACTTCTATAGCTATTATACTTAAAGGAAGGAAAACATAGCCAACTAAAATTAGTATTAATACTGAAACAGGCAAACATCTCGATATGCATCTCCCTTAGCAAAAGATGAAAGTTTCATATCAGTTATTAGAAGAAATTCTAGTAGAAGGAAAAGGCCTATAAAGCCCCTTAATTTAATGATTATCTCATAGATTATACAAAACATAAACTACCTAAATAAATAGCATGCTCTTAATGATTATATTATTTGGAAGAAGCCCTCAATGATAGAGATACCGAAAAATAAAATTAAGGAACATTCCTTCAAAAAAGGACTTTCATTCCCACAAAATAGGTGGAGTAATTTAATGGTAGGATTGTAGTAGCTTATAACGATAATATCATCCAATTTATGAATACTCAATCCTTTAATAAATTCTTAAACTTAACTATTCAACATGCCTTTATTCAAGAAACTACTAATTTTTCCTTCATTTATGCTACAAATCTTGATTTTTAAAGAACCTGACTCTGGAAGGATCTAGAAGCATTTGCGTCCGCAATTAATGGCCTCAGTTTGTGAGCTCAAGGTTTATTGTTAATGATTTTGATGATAACTACATAATATTTGAAAATTCAAATTGGATTTATTTCCTTGTATAGGCAACAATATAATTCTTAAAAGGACATAAAATCATAGGAATAGTGTTTCCTTTCTTGTAGGAACCTTCTTAATGATCTTACCTTATTAGAATTGATTGTACAATACTCGAAAGGATCCTGCTAATCTTATATTTTGTTAATCAACTCCAAGACATTGCCATATTTATTTCTTAACGTCTGAATATTGGAAGATTTCAGCAGAGATAATATCAAAGATTTGTTAGAGATAAAGTCAACTCATAATCGAAATGAAACAATGACTAGTTAAAGAAAATGTCTATTTAAGAAAGAGTCACTGTAGTTGCGAACAAAAGGTTAAGAAGCCAGGTTTTTGAAATACATCAAAGGTGTCAATACTCTTGAAATTCATACCTTTATCAGATTTCTTATGCCTTAGAAAGTGAAAATTCTTCTTGAGAGAAATCATTCAAGCTCATAACGAGCAATTCACTTTTTCATTTGTTGAGAGCTTGTAGAGGCTAGTTAAATACTACTAGTGTGGAGGTTGAAGAACTTTGAAAAATATATACTTGTGAGCTTGAAGAGGCTCATCAAATTACTAATTGAAATTTTAGTGAAGCACTCAAGGCGGATACTTAGGGACTGGACGTAGGCTTGGGTTATAAGTCGAACCATTATAAATCGACTGTGTCATTATTTCTCTCTTCTTTACTTAAAATTTTTGCATTATAGTGTTTGTATTTTATGTTTGGAAAAGGCTCCTTCAATTTTATAATAGTCCTTCTGTTTTTAACTTGGAAGAGGTTCTTTTTAGTTTTAACCAGTTTCTTCTATTTTAAAAGGTTTTAATAGGATGTATCATTTAGCAAACTCCTATCATTTAGAAGGCTCCTATCATTAGTAGACTCCTATCATTGAGTAATGGTAAGAGGCGTGCATTAAAATGCAACAAAACCTTGAAGTCTCGAGTTCGAGTACCAAAGAGGATAATACCTTTGAAAGTTGTGGTCGCTTGTCAACTTGGGGTACGCTGGGCCTAGTTTGCCCCGTGATTGAGCCCAAGTTTATATACAATTTGATAGTGAAATTGTCACAAATTGATATTAATTTCATGGTAATTTTTCCTTGGACAATTGATTCTGCAAATTGTGGTTTTATATTGTAGGGAAAAGAAAGAGTCAAAAGCATCTGAAGGCTACACGCTGCGACCTGTGACAAGTGGATGCCGCGACGTGTGCAACTCAAGCAAGCACGCCGCGACCCCAAACTCACCTTGCCGCGGCGACTGTGTGGAAGCTGAACACAGACGATTGATCTTTCCACCATCATCATCCATTTCTGTCATCGTCGTTCGTCAGCTTCGTTTTATCGCCACCGCCAGTCTTGCAAGCTACCATGGGTGATGTCCAGACTTTACCAGTCGAGGGAGAGTCCGAAGTCATGAGCGGCTAAACCACACTTCTTCTTGGAAATGTAGCAATGGCTTGAGTTCACCGGCTCTAAAAGGGAGTGATCTTACATCGTCTATGTTTATTTGCAGTGTTGTAAATTCCTGAGTTAGGGTTTATTACCTGTATTTAAATTAGCTTGGTTATAGTTTAATCAAGCGTTGAACGATGTCTTGTGTTATGGATTGGTTATTGTAGAACTTTGGTGCTTAATATATGAAGTCTCATATATGTCGATGGTGATTGTGTTAACCTTCTTTATCTGCCTAGTTGTGTTTGATATTGAGATTATGCTTGAGCCATTTGACCGATTGCATTAACTTGTCCATTTCACACACTAAGGTGCATTTAACAAGATTTTAGTTAACGGAGTTCGTTGATTAAAATCTTGGACCTAAAGAGTCCTTTAGGGTTGATCTTTCGAAACTTAGTGGATTCTATTCTCGAAAATTATTTTGAACCGTGATAGCCTGCGCCCATTTTCAAGAGGATTTATAATCATTCGTTTATTATCTAAATTTTCAATTTCATTTATTTTCTTAAAATCCAAAAATACACTTTTACACTTTGTTCTTTATTCTAGTTAAATTTCCTTAGTTCTTTCAATGACCAAAACCCCCATTTTATCAACTTTAATTGCAATTTTGGTAATTAGGCTAGTTTAGACCTTTTTCACTAGGTTCCAGTTAAGTGAGACGACCCGAGGTTGTATCCTGTATTGCAATCTTTGGAATTAATATTTTTGACCGGTTTCCAAGGATCGATCGTAAGGTCGATTCGACAAAGCCGCGATCACACATTCTTGTTTCAGGATTGCTTATCTCTTTTTTGTAATGACAAAGGGGGATAGTAGGGAGAGTATTCATAGGACCTCGCTGAAATACTTGGCATATGAGTAGGGAGAATATATATAAGACCTCGTTGAAATACTTGGCTTATGAATAGAAGAGTCTATACTCCACTGAAAGTTATGCTGTTATTTCTAATGATATATTTTTGAAACCCTTGCCTTTGAAATTCCTTTATTGCGATATTATATAGCATAGGCTCGTACTACTTAATGGTAATAAGAGGCTCCTTCTAAATCATGGTTATTAGTAAGGGCTTATAAATTACTCAATTATTTAAATTTTTAAATATTTCTATTAAATAGTTGTCATAATAAAAAAAGGGGAGAATGTTAGCTCAAGGTTTGTTATTAATGATTTTGGTGATAACAATATAATATTTTAAAATTCAAATTTCATTTATTTCTCTTTATTTGAATAATTTTTAAAAGGATATAAAATCTAGTTATCTGTGATAGTATAAATGTTTCCTTTCTTGCAGGATCCTTTTTAATGAACTGATTTATTTATTAGCAATGATTCTACAATATTTGAAAGGATCTTTCCAATCACATAATTCAACAATCAGTGTCGAGAAATTGACAAAAATTTTTCTTAACATCTGGATACTGGAAGATTCTAGGAAAGATGATATCGAAGATTCTTTCTATTCAAAGTCAACTTAGAATATAAGTGAAGCAATGACTAGTTGAAGAAAATGCCTATTTAAGGAAAAGTCTCAACATTTACAAACAAGTCAAAATTTTAAAATACATTAGCAACATCAATATTTTTGAAAGACATTTTATCAAACTCTTTGTGCCTTAGAAATTGAAAACACTCTATTGAGAGAGATTGTTATTCCTTGAAGCTTACATTTAGCAAACCCTACATTCATTTTTTGTTGAGAGTTTGTAAAGGCTTGTTAAACACTACAAATGAGGAAGGTTGAAGAACCTTGAAAATTATGTACTTGTGAGCTTTGAAAGGCTCATCAAAATTTATTTCTTGATTTTTATAATGAAATACTCAAGTTGGATACTTAAGGACTGGACGTAGGCTTCATTATAAGATGAACTAGTTAAATCGACTGTGTCATTCGCTCTTTGTTTTTAACTTTTAAATTTCTGTATTATAGTGTTTGTGTTTTCAATTTTCAAAAGGCTCCTTCAGTTTTAGAATTGAATAGGCTCCTTCTGTTTTAATATTGCGAGAGGCTCCTTTCTTTTTGAATGTTAACAAGCTCATTTCATTTTGAATGATAACAAACTCCTTTCATTTTAAACTTTTACATGCTTCTTTTATTTATAGACTCATTTCATTGAAATGTAGTTGGCTCTTATAGTTTACACAAATTGATAGTAACTTACAAAATTTTTAAGTCACACACAATTCAACCCCTTCTGGCATGTGTTTGCTTTATCACTCCCAACGTTTAGGTTTGTTTTCTTTCCCTTCGCATTTGCTTCCATTAATCTTATTAGATGATTTAATGACTATTTTTTTCTTTATTTAAGAAAAAGGTGAGAAGGCCAAGGTAAACAAAGGACAAATAAGAATACCTCACACCCAAGACTCCATGTCATTCGCCTATGAAACTGGATAAATTAACACCTCATTATATATCTATCAACATTCACA
>JANKYF010000009.1:3844788-3858272 GCA_029829435.1 Erythroxylum hondense
TGAAGTTCATCACAGAAGGTTGCCAATCGATGGACCCAAACGGCAACGCACCATTCGGCCAGATTCCGGCTGAACCAGTACTCATATTAATCTACTAATAATAATAATAATAATAATAAATAAGAAAGGTCACGTGAAATAATAATAGGAAAGCTCAAGACATAAATAACTAGAAAATGACCAATACATAAATAAGAAAATGACCAATAATAATACGCCAACCAATAGAAAGCAGGAGCGTCTTTAACCTCCTCTCGTCAAAGAGAATTTATTATATAAGCAAGTTAGCGAAAGTGGTAAAAGTTTCAGACTGGAGTGATTCGAAAGGAAAGTACTTTCTGTAGGAGGTTGATGTACCAAGTTAGCAAAAGAGAGATTAGTCAAAGCTTATAAGGAGGAGCTCAACGGGACGCAACAGTAGCCGAACTTGTCAGGACGCTCGAGAAATCAGAGGCAATGTGTGATGTGTCAGAAACCCGATGCAAGTGCAGGTACATTTAATGATACGAAAACACGTATCATTTAAAAAATTAAGATAATTAAAAAGAAGTTTGAACCCATCTATGAATTCTGCTCTCCCCCACTTTGAACCCCTCTTTGTGCCTATCCCCTTTAGGCTTATTAGCATTCGGTTTCTACCACCAAGGTGGTGGTGGCAAGTGTGTCCCAGGAATTTGATTGGACAAAGTTGCATAGCATAATATAACTATTATGTGGACAGCAATATTGTATACAACACAAACCTTAGGGATTGACCCATGATTAGTCATGAATATGTATAAAAGGAGATTATGCAAAAAATTATATGTTTTGTTGTCCATTTTCCGATGAACAAGTTAACAATTAACTTGAAAAAATTGTTGGATTATTTGAACAAGCTCCTTGACTAATGAATAACCAATTGTAACTTTTGATCAAATTTTGTGAAACTCGGACATTTTTATATTAGTAACTTCTTTATATGCCTATTTCAATGTGTAAGCCTATTAATAAGTCAGAGAATATATATGTTTACAAACTTATTTAAGCAAACAATATTATAACTTAGTAGCTATTTATAGTAATTTTATTGAGCCTCTCTATCACAAACTCAATAAATAACTGACTCATATAGATAAAGACTCATTTTTCTTAATAAACTTCAATTCATTTAACCAGATCTTTTATTGAGCTTTTTTATTATCTTTAATTTGGTTCAAATTTGATTTTCTTAGGCTTAATTTTACAAAATACTAATTAATAATTATCTAAAAAGGAATTTAAAATTTCCAACATTCTCCCCTAAGATAAAGATCAATTACAGTAGTTATATTAAAAGTAAAAAATAGTAAAATTGGCTAAGAAAATCAATGTAATGATTAACTAGCGGAAAACATTCAATTTAAAGATGAAAGTCCATCACTCGATCTCGTAAGGCTTTTAATACCAGAAAATATCAAATGCATATTTCATATATGACATGAAACCAATACAATCTTGCATATCTAATACCTTATTGACATGAATTAGAAAATAGAGTATGGGAAACTACAATGATACCTTTATAATCTAAAATGTATCAATGTTCCTTTTATAGGTCTCCATTTCTCTTAACTTCATGTTAAACTATAACATAAAAATTTGTTTTCTCTTACTAAATGCTAAACTACATTAAAGAAAAATTGTAAGGGATTAAACACTTATACCTACTATGTCTTGTAAATCCATAGATTTCATAAAACATCTATATATGTCATGGAGACATAGAATCAAGGTCTATTTATATATATACTCAATGACCATTAAAATGCTTAAGAGACATAAGTTTTAAGATTTTCACCTATATTATGACAATATATAATAAAATGAATGGTTGAGAATAAAATGATGATCAACAATATATAAATAAAAAAGTGCTATCATAATACATGAAATCAATACAATTGTATCAAGATCAAAATAAAATAATCCCTAACTAATAGTGTCTAAGGATCTTAACAAACTTATACTATAAACTATATGTATATGTCTCTAAAAAATAACTAGACAAAGTATTTTAGGGAATGGATCAGCCCAATGTACGCTCAGTCTCAATATTCTCCACTACTTAAAAATCAAATTTATGAACCAAAATGCCTGTGAAATAGCCTCATAACATGCCACAAACTCAACATACATAGTTGAAGAAGTCATTGGTATCTGTTTAACACTCTTCCATGAGATAACACCATTTATCAACATAAAAATGTATCTTGATGTGGACCACCGGTCATCTAAACATATAACAAAATCTGAATATGTATAACAAACAAGGTATAAAATGTTGAATTTCCTAAATACCAATATATAATCTTTAGTTCCTTTAAGGTATCTTGAAAATCATTCAACTCCATTCTAGTAGTCTATTCCTAGGTTAGCCAAATATCTACCAAATAGTTCAACGATGAATGCAATATAGCGTCTAGTGCATACCTGAGCATATATTCGGCTCATACTACACTATAATAAGGGAAATTTGCCATAGCCTCTCTCTTAATATCATTCTTTAGACACTATGCTAAAGATAACCTCTCAATTGGTAGATAGATGTTGCAACAATTTTACAATCAACAATATTAAACCTTTGAAATACACGCTCAATGTATGCACTTTGTGAGAGAATTGATAAGTTTTAAGATTTGTCTTAATGAACCTAAATATCTAGGGTAAAAGATGCTTCGCTAAGATCCTCCATATTAAAATGCTTGGCCAAAAGTTGCTTAACTTTATATAACATGATTAAGTTATTTGATGCAAGCAAGATATCATCTATATATAAGAGTAGAAAGATAACCTTACTCCCCCTTACCTTGTAATATAAGCACCTTTAAAATTTATTTTCACAAAGTTATATGAGATAATAACCTCATCAAACTTTAGATACCATTGTGGAAGCTTATTTTAAACCATAAATGGATTTCCTTAATTTTTACAGACCATATTAATCTTATTATGATCTTGAATAGCTTTATATAAGCCTCTTAAAATTACCATAATCATTTTAAACACATCATTGGAAGAAACAGGAGAACAGCTAACATTAAAGTTAATATCTTCTCTTTGAGTGAACCATATGGCAACTAACATGAACTTAAACTACTTAACCTTATCCTATAGGTCCTTTTTGGTCTTGTAAACAAATTCATAGCCAACAGGCTTACATTTATAAGGTAAATCCATAAACTCCTAGACTTGATATGTTTTATAGATTGCATTTCATCCCTTATAGCTTCCAACAATAAGTGTGCATGAGGTCTAAAAATAACTTATATAATAGTAATTGGATACACTATATGTCTAATATCATAGTCTCGTTCACCCAAATAGACTATGTAACAAAATGATATCGCAAGTCTCCTCACTCAAGAGGATCTTCTTAACTGAATTGATTCAACATGATTATATACCTTAAGAACTTTAGTCTATACCTATATGGATTCCTTAAGTTGTGTTGGTATAGGTACGTAGATCCAAATCTACTAGTTTTGATTGAATGAGAAGTACTACCCTCATAATAAATATTGTGTTCTAGAAACTTAGCTGCTTGTTTTTCTACTATTCTGGATCCTCCTTCTCTAAAGTAAAATCTATATCATTTAAAGTGGTTAAGATAATTTATAAAATAATAATGAGTAAAACACAAATGTAGTTTATCCTCGTTAGAATTATATAAACATACCTCAATAGGGTAACCTTATATATGCATGTGTAAGGCCAGGTTGCCACCCTTTTATACTTTAAAAGAAGTCTTTAGTATTGATTTGCTCAAAATATTATTAAGCATATATATAGCATTCTTTATAGCCTCACCTCAAAGATAGTTTGGTAGGTTAATCTTGCTTGCATGAATCTCATAATATCATTGAAATTGTGATTTCATCTTTCGATCACACCATTTTGCTAAAAAATACTTGACATAGTGAATTGAACCACTACTCCATAGGATTCTAAGTACTTGGCAAACATATCCTTTTCTTGTCTAAAATCCCCATATCTATATAATACTTTCCTCCATGGTCAGATCTAATAATCTTGATCAAACTTTCTTAATTGGTTTTCAACCTTTGTTTTAAAGATTTTAAATTCATTAAGAACTTTAATCTTTTTCTAAGTATAACCATGTAAGCCTAATAGGAATAAGAATTGATAAATGTCAAAAATATCTTGAGTTACATATTATAATTATATAGAGGTCATGTCTGTCGATATGTTTGATTTATAAAAGGGTAAAAGTATTATTGACCTCGTTTTCTTTATTTTGGTCAACTTTCTCCTGCAATAATTGACGCATGTTTCTGGATAGTCAAAATCCAAAGCTAGAAGAATGTTATCCTTTATCAATATTTCAACTTTTATATTTAAAAAGTGGCCTAATCTCTTATGTCATAACATATATAATTTTTTTCTTTAGTAGAGGTTTTTTACTAGTAACATGTTCATCAATATATGAAAAGGCATATTTCTCATCAAAAGTTAGACATATTATATATAAACTATATGATAAGAAGGTTGTGCCCACATATTTTGCATTAAAAGATAACTTGACAACATGATTTTCAATTACAAAACTATAACCCTCTTTACCCAAAGTAAAAACAAAAATCAAATTATGCGTGAAAAAGAATATATAGAAAACATTTTACAATACAAGTTTGAATCTTATATCTAGGATCAAACAAACATCTCCCAATGAGACAACATTGACTTCTTCATTATTTCCTATAACTAGTTTTGTCTACTCCCTATTCAGTTTTATCTTTAGTATGAATCCCTACATTGTAAAGGCAACATGGTTAGAAGCTCTACTATCTAGACACCAAGCCCTTGATGTTGCTATAGTAATATTAGATTTATATCTTGTATAAGCCAAGAACTTACCTGACAATTATTATCTTTACATCTAATTTTTGTATCTTTGGCAATTTAACTTCTTATATCGCTTCTTTTTATAGAATAAATATCTTATACTCATACTCCTCACGACGTCTTTATGACTCTTAATTGTACTAGACTAACTAATATCTTTACATGGAGGAAATTAGAACACTTACCTTTGAATTTCTTGGGCTTGACCTTTGCGTTCCCTTTGGTTGCTATCAAATTTGTTTGACTGGTATTTTCATCTTCTCCTCCTCATAAACATAAGATAATCGAGACTTTATATCCTAAGCCTCATCTTGAGAATTGTATATAGTAACTCAAATAGCAAACTTTGAAGAAAGAGTATTCAAAGCTTGATGCATTATAAAGGCATCAAGAATAAAAATTGATAAAGCAACGGAGATTCCAATCGGTGGTTTAATGATAAAAAAATATAATTACTACTAATGAGTTTATTATTTTGATGAAAAAGAATTTAAGAACAAAATCAAGTCACAAATTCAAGAAGATAGGTTATGAAGTTAAAAAAGAGAAGTTAAAGTTTACAAATGTTGAAATGAAGATCAAACTAAGAATAAAATAAGATCAGGGTTTATCAAGGTCACTCTTTAGTTTCTAATGTTAATTGTAATGTCACTTTGTTAATTTGATGGCTTACCTTGCATAAAAATTTCATTTCACTTTATTACATGAGTCTTTACACTCATCAAAAGCCATTTAAGCTTTTGATTTTAATAAAAAAATCTCTTAATATTTCAAGCATTTTTTAGGAAATGTTTTTCGAAGTGTTTAAATCATAATTGGATCAATCAAACTAGTTTTAAGCATTTAATGTTATTAAGATAATGTTTTTGGAGTGATTGGTTAGCCTATATGGGTTGCTGGTTGACTAATATAGGTTAAAGTTATTAAATTTGATGCACCATAAGTTTGCTATAACATTAGTTGATGTATTAGTTAACCAATATGTCATATTGGTTAACCAATACACCTGTTGGTCTACCAATGTTCTAATGACTAGTGAATTTGATGTCTTTAATACGTACTGGTCGGCCAATGTAGCAGTGTAATAAATATAACCATTATAACTACTAGTTATGGCTCCAATGACTAGGAATAATCCTAAAACATTATAAATAAGTGTTTTCTCATTAGTTTTAGCATAAAGAAACATTTAGGTGTATTTTACACACATTTTAAAATATTTTTTAATCATTTGAGCATCATTACCTCATATTTATGTGAGTGAGCTTGTTTGGAATTATTAAATGAATAAGTGAGATAATTTTGAGTTTTAATCCTTTATTGAGGTGTTGAATATTGTACTTACTAGTAATAGGATTAAGGTTCCCTTTATCTTAGAAGAAGATTATAAGAATGGTTCCTAAGGATGGCAATCTGGCTCGAGACTGCCTGGCCCAAGTTGACTATGCCACAGGTTGAGGCTTCTTGACTCAACTGGCTTGTGTGTTGCGTACGAGCCAAGGCTGTGGACTAGGCCTTGCCTAGCCTGTGATCCAATCGAAAGTGACAAAATGACATTGTTTTTTATTTTTTTTTTGAAAAATGATAAAACGAGCTGAGCAAGGCAGCCCAAGCTCGGCCCAGCCTATTGTCATTCCTACGGGTTCCTCTTTACGAGAAAGATTGTACAAAGGTTATTTTTTGCCTTGAAAAAAGAATTGAAGTAGAACTATAATAAGAGTTCTGGGAATGGATGTAGGCAAGGGCTGTTTGTTTATTGAACCACTATTAAATCGATTTGTATTCTCTTTTCCATATCATTTTTAAATTATTATTCAATTGTTTGATTATTTTATGTTAAACAATCTATTTATTCACACACACACACACACACACACACACACACACTAATTGTTGTTAAATTAAGTTCATTGGTTAGAAAACTTGTTAATTTTTATAAACACCTAATTCACCCATCATTTTGGGTGCCATTATAGACTAATAAAATATTTAAAGGCTTTAGCTTACTTTAGAGGTGGACCGTCCTAATGATGTATTCCCTTACTCCCCTTACTCCAATGTATCTCACATAATATAGTTTTTTCATTTTGATACCTATTTCAATATTTGAAGATACCTTGTACCTTTAAGACATATTGTTGATAAAATATCAAGCTATATTGATTTTTAGAAGTACACTTAGCATATGCTCTGGTTTCAATCTCTTTATAGTCAAGTAACACATTCTAATTGAACTTTCCTAGGTTGTATAGGCCTTTATACACATATTAAAGTCTCATGTAAGTTCAATAACTATGAGAAGAACAACCAAATATACGACCATCTCCTAACATGCAAATGAAACAATTCAAATGCTAACATGAAAATCCACTATAGTGACTACATTGTCATTAGTACTTAAACTATTTCATAAGCATTACATTTACCTATATGGGCATAAATATACTACAACTTATCACTAATCAATGCAAAATCCTCATGCACTTTCTCATGTCATATAATAGTACTGTAAAATATTATCAACAATTCTATTTAAGATTTCATCACAAAAAAATCTCATTAAAATGATAATCATAAGTACATAATAGTAAATCAATCGTATGAGATAACATACCAACACGAATCTCATATATTTCAAGTTAATTGCATAAAAATTGACTTAACTTTGGCTTTGTTAACTTTATTAAAACCTTTATGGGTTTAACTTTATTTATTACTAATATATTAAATCCATAAAAACTTTAAAAAATCACTTTATGAATTCACTTGATCCAAATATGACCTAAAATTACTTGAGGAAACATTTTATGTGTGCTGATGTCAAAATTGCATATGATTAGATGGCGACTGCACTGCATATGTAAACCTCACACTTACTGGATGCATAAGATGTATGCAAAAGATGTGCTTAATGCACACAGGTGTGCATTTTCCTTCTTGACTTATGATTTTCATGTGCTAGATGTGCTTACATGCACAGACATCTTTATGACACATACGACACATGTTTCCATGCTCTTTAGATGTGACAACCGCCTTATAGCATGTGAGGCACATACGCCTGATGCACAGATGTTCCCAACATCTTATGGTAAGTGTGTCATAACACATGTGTCTAGTGCTGGTGAGTTGTATGCATCAATTTTTTGATATAGTGTGATGCACACATTAACATTGGAGTGTCCTAGTGTGTTGTTTCCAATTGCTGGAAAAAGCAATTTTTGACCACTATTTTTGATGATATTCACTAGATTTTTGTGACTTTTTGTTAGAAAATAATCCAAACTCTATTTTCTTTCATTTTTCCTCCAATAGTTGTACAAAAGCTAACCTAAACAACATATATGCAGTTTATAAAAGTAAAATAAATTAATTTCTTTGATTTCCTTATAGAGAAACTTGAAAATCTCCGTTCAAGTTCAAACGATCATAGAACTGCTCTAATATATGTGTTAGATATAACACAAACTTTAATTATTTGCCCATGATCAACCATTAATTTGTATAAATAGAAATAATGTGAAAATTACCTGTTCTACTCTCCATTTATCATTGAACAAGCTGTTAAGCAACTTGAACAAGTTGTCAAATAACTTGAACAAGTTGCTGGATTATTTGAAAGCTTCTTGATGGATGAATAAGCTACTGTAACCTTTTAAAAAAAGGAAGAAAATTGATTAAATGAAATAGGATAAGTTACAAATACAAGAGAGTTCTAGGTATAGACTGAAACTACAAAAGCAAAGAAACCTATCCAATCATATTATTAGAATAACGTAAGGAAATAGAGCGAGATAGCGTTGGAACTTTGGTAATAAGTGGAACTATATGCTGCAATTAGATCAGTTCATCGGCGTCTTGACAACCCCACTCAAAGATGTGCTAAGATGAGCTGCTTTCCAAGTAGATCCTTAAATACGTACAGAGGAGCATACAATTGGTCTGCATCTTTATTGTAGCTTCTTAGTCATAATGATCTCTCGAATCTCTGCTAAAATTAAGGATATCAAACACTCTTTAGTGGATGATTGATGCTTGAACCATCGGAGATTCCGCTCCCTCCATAACTTGTAAATACAAACGACCATGACAATGATGTGGATTGGTAATTACGTAGAGAGTCCATTTGTAATCTCCAAGATGGTTGTTCCTGGATTCATCCAATAACAAGTAGTGACATAATCCCCATATTGCTTTGTTAAAAGGACATTCAAAAAATAGATGGTTGTAAGATTCACTTTGCATGGAGCACATTAGACAGTTGTTATTTTTTTGGATATATGAAATTCGGTCTACTGTAGAAAGCTTGTTCTGGATAGCTAACTAGTAGATGCAAAATATTCTCGGCGTTAAGTGCTTATTCCATACATCTTTTTGCATACATTTTAATGTGTAAACCTTTCAATAGGTCAAAGATTCTATATGTTTACCAACTTATTTAAGCATGTTGTAGGAAACTTTAGCAGTTATTTATAATAACTTTATGAGGTGGCCCCATCACAAACCTAATGCATAACGAAAGACTTATTTTCTTTATTGGATTCCAATGTATTTAACTAGAACTTTTATTGAATTTCTTTAGTTTCTTTGATTTATATCAAGTTTGATTTTCTTACTCTGAACTTTACAAAACTCATAATAATAACTACCAAAATAGAAAATTGATTAAATAAAATACGATAAGTTACAAATACAAGAGAGTTCTAGGTATAGACTGAAACTACAAAAGCAAAGAAACCTGTCCAATCATATTAGTAGAATAGCGTAAGGAAATAAAACGTGATAGCGTTGGAACTTTGGTAATAAGTGGAACTATATGCTGCAATTAGATCAGTTCATTGGCGTCTTGACAACCCCACTCAAAGATGTGCTAAGATGAGTTGCTTTCCAAGTAGATCCTTAAATATGTAAAGAGGAGCATACAGTTGGTCTGTATCTTTATTGTAGCTTCTTAGTCATAATGATCTCTCGAATCTCTACTAAAATTAAGGATATCAAACCCTATTTAGTGGATGATTGATGCTTGAACCGTCAGAGATTCTGCTCCCTCCATAACTTGTAAATAGAAACGACCATAACAATGATGTGGATTGGTAATTACGCAGAGAGTCCATTTGCAATCTCCAAGATGGTTGTTCCTGGATTCATCCAATAATAAGTAGTGACATAATCCCATATTGCTTTGTTAAAAGGACATTCAAAAAATAGATGGTTGTAAGATTTACTTTGCATGGAGCACATTGGACAGTTGTTATCTGTTTGGATATATGAAATTCGATCCGCTGTAGAAAGCTTGTTCTGGATAGCTAACTAGTAGAAAGATATTCTCGACGTTAAGTGCTTATTCCATACATCTTTTTGCATACATTTTAATGTGTAAACCTTTCAATAGGTCAAAGATTCTATATATTTACCAACTTATTTAAGCATGTTGTAGGAAACTTTAGCAGTTATTTAGCCCCATCACAAACCTAACGCATAAACAAAAGACTATTTTCTTTATTGGATTTCGATGTATTTAACTAGATCTTTTATTAAATTTCTTTAGTTTCTTTGATTTATATCAAGTTTGATTTTCTTACTCTTAACTTTACAAAATTCGTAATAATAACTACCAAAACAGATTTAAAAATGCCAATAAACGAATCATATTCAAGCATATTTATATTTACATTTGATTTCCGTATAAGGGACTGTAACAAAAGCTTTAAAGAAGGGTTGGGAAAAGGAGAATTCGGGAGTGTTTACAAAGGCATTTGTACAAAAAGAAGAGAATTATTGTAGTAATGAAAACAGAGAAGTTAAGGTCGAAAGGGGTTCTACGCTAAGACGTCAGTAACAGGGAGACTCATCACAGGAACTTGGTTAGGTTGATATGGATTCTGGGAGGCTTCTGGTTTATGAATATATAATTAATGGTTCGCTTGTTGGTCTTAGATCCAGACCGACCATTGCATGACGAATCAAATTTCCAGTGCCGACTTTGAGAAGTCCCATGTAAAGCTTTTGAAACCACATTTACAGAGCTAGAGCCAGGTGTCGGAATATGCATTCTTCAATCAGCTAAATTATTTGTTGTTCGCTTTCGTTTTTTTTCTTTGGTCTGAAAACTACATAAGTTGGCATTGGCCTTAGCTGTGGGTGGTGGACTAAAATCGCTGGCAGGCTTCGTATGTATTCAGTGTGCGACGACAACGTGGGATCCGGTTATAAATAAATGATAAGAATAGCTGAACTATAATGCTTTGAATGCAATTTGGCATTAGACCCAACCGTCTCTTAACTTTTGCGGCCATAGCCACCTTCAAATTAGGCTACCCAAAATGCCTGAAATATTAGTATAATTCATACAAAATATTATCTTTTCTGTTTGTAATGCTTAATTAATTATACGGTGGAAAAAGAAAGTAATTTTTATTTTAAATCTTTAAAACAAGTAGATTGACTCTGGATTCACAGGAAATATTTATCCTGCCGGCTTCAATCTAGAGCCCCAACGGACAGCTGTATTCTCTTTATTGTCCATTTTCATACCTAAACACACAGATGGCACTTTACTTTCGCATCTTCCAATGCCAAAGGCGAACTCAGCTGTTCTCCACTCTCCCCCTCTTCAATACACATGGCATTTACGTCACTTGATGCTTCACTGATGTTTCGAGCCACACAAACACACGCTTACAGCAAATATTCTGACCCTCTCACTCTCTATATAAATCCCTCCATTCCATTGTTACATTAGTATTCCGTTGTTACTTAACTCGGTCAGTTTTCAGTCTAAGGAAGCATTCTCAAATAGAAAGTTTTGTTACTCGACGTCCTCTAGCCTTGAGTCATGGCTAGATTTGGTTTTGCTTGCTTGATCACGATTGCCCTGATCCTGTTGGTGCGAACAGTTCCTGTTAAATCTGAAACCAACCCATCTGATGTTATGGAGCCAACTGGGACGGTAGCAGGAGTTACTGAACCACCGGCGTTGAGTCCTTCGCAGTCATCGTGGTCGAGAGAAGTTGAAAATGAAGCTGAAGCCCCGGCAATCAGGCGGCTAGGAAAGCATCATTCATCAGATAAGTCAGTTGCCGGTGGTGGTGTCATCATTGGCGGCCTTGTCACTGCCATTTTTGCGGCTGTTTTTGCCTACATTCGAGTAACCAAGAAAAGAGATGCGATTAACAATGGTGGTCAATGAGGATGTTATGATTAATTAGTATCATCTCATTTCTGTACCTTGTGGAAAGTAGGGATAGAACAGGAAGGATTGAGTTATACAACAACATTACATGAGATTAGTGTAGCATACGAGGATATTGTGAATAGAATTTAGAATTTGATTATTGTGCTGTTAACTTGTCACATCTTTGTATGTGTTTTTGAGTAGGAAAAAAAAAAGGTTGATTCTTGGTGCAAAAGAATAAAACTACAGTGAATAAGGGAAAACCAGATCCATCTTTTGACTATCGATTGACCTTGAAGAAAGCAAATAGAAGGATCTTATGTAATTATACTGTTTGGATCTGGATTCTTGCTTACTAAGATCTCTCTTGGAAGAAGAGAAACCCGGCAAAAAAGAGCTGTATATGTATTGTAAAAACAAAAGAAGGAACTCCCCGACGTTAATGCAACAAATCAAGCGATTATTACTGCTGCAAATATTTGGACTAAGACTATGTTTAGCCTGTCTGTCCCTGGAAATGGAAATGGAAAGATGCTTGACTATGGATTTCCAGATACGAACGGCGATCCTTAAAACGGCATAGCTTCAGTGCCATTTGACTCTTGCTTTTTCACTATGACAATTAAGAGATACAAAGTCATCGACCAGATTACAAGTTCGCATTACTACGTTCTTGATTGTTTCTTACAAATCAATCCATTCAATAAATGAGAGTCAAGAAAATTTAACGGATAAAATCATTTAAGGTATGCTTGGTTTCAAGTTTTATAATGGAATTAAATGAAATGTAATATTATTCTTTAAGAGGAGATTTTATAATGAAATTGAATAGAATAAGATAGAAGAGGAGAGTTTAATATTACATCTTATTCGTATATGGATCCAATACGTCCCGATGAGATCGTCATATTGATATTATTGAAACAGATCTCTGGTATTTTTTCACACCTGGAACCCGATAAGACTGACCCCAATCTGACTGAATCACCTCTTATATATATATATATATATATATAAAAGATATGTGTAACGTGAAAAAAGAAGAGAGGCTTCTTTAAAAGTTATGCATTTATTGTCTTCAAATGATAAAAGTTATGCATTTATTGTCATTCTCCTCATCTTTCTCATCTTCTTTCTCTTCATTCTCTTTCATGGTTTTGTTCTCCATAGAACAAAGAAGAGAGTTAGCATTCTTGTTTTTGTTATAGCCATTTCCGGATCAAAGCGTTTGATTCAGTTAGTTTCCCTAATCTCTGCGTGGATATCGTTGGAGACGATCTGTTTTGGTTGTTGTGGTTTGCGACAACCCAACGAGTAGAAGATCAAAGAACAAAGGAGACTACACACAAGGTACATTGTTACTATATGAATGATTGATTTATGTAAATGTCATGAATTCCTATATATATATATATATATAATTAAT
>JANKYF010000009.1:3921419-3935037 GCA_029829435.1 Erythroxylum hondense
TAATTTAATTTAATAATTCAACTCTCTGAAAAATTAAACTAAATCACAAAACGATTCCTAATAAAATCAACCCTTTGAAAAAAAAAATCAACCAATTTGAAAATACCTTTTCAAACTTATTAGGAATTTTGTACCTACTTAATTTTAATTAAACCAATTTAATTATAATATAAAAATAAAAAATCAAATTAAAAGGGTAGAGAGTGTCTAACGCGTGCACTACATGCACCACAGTTAATCTAACTCTCGCAAAACTCGGCGGTACTCAATTCCCTCTCGGTGTATGTGTTGGATTCTCACCTCCTAATTGCGTTGGAGCAATCTGTGTATACCTACCAGTAAAAAGTATTTAAATTAGTCTCAGTAATGGGAGTTGAAAGCAAGTTAATGACTTCTAGAGCATTCGCTTCTAAGATGACCCGACGATAACCATAATTCCAAACGAGTGTGAGGCCTGAGTGGACGCTCCAGAGCTCGGCTATACTAGACGAGCTGCTACCAATGTGCTGAAGAAAACCTCCACACCATTGTTCACAACTGTCGCGAATTAGACCCCCAATGGTAGCTATACCCGATCCTAGATTAAACGATCCATCCGTGTTGAGTTTTACCCAGTCCGCTGATGGTTTGGTCCATCCTACTCGACTACCCAACGGGAGGCCCAGATTCGGAATTACGCATCTTTCCACTTCTCTCGCTTGATCTATCTACTCAACGTAAGTCATCACAGCTTTTGTTTCGTCTACCGGCCAAACAAAATCCTCATCGAAAAGACTTTTGTTCCGTCACGTCCAAAGCATCTAGCAAGCAACCCCAAATATCATGGCCCATTCCCCTTGCACCCCAAATATCGTGCAACTTTAGTTGTTGACCCTGTGGTTCAATGTGGGGCACGTGTCTTACATGTGCCCCATTGTTTTCTTATTAGGTTTTTTATGTTTTTGTGTTTCGCTGCTGTTCCTTTTGGTCTTTGCTCTTGCCGTATATTAGTCATTGTTGGCCTTTCATCATGCCCACACGCTGCTGCCTTTCTACATATGTTGCCACTAACTACTTCAACTTGTGGGTGACTTATTGCCCCTCACCAGTGGCAAATTGCTGGTGGTTTCTAAGCAACTGTTGTCCTTGATTAGTGGTGATCTTGCCACTCTCCCCGTTGGGGAACTCAATAACCATAAAAATGCAAACCATCAAGCCTCTCCAAGACTCAAAATAACCAAGCAATTTTTAGAACAATACAAACAAGCACCATACGCATGGAGTTCACCCGCAATAAGAACAATCCCAGCCTCAAAATGCAAATAACAAAAGCCAAAGCATTGTATTCACTGAGGTGACTAATAAGGTTATTCCCAAACACCACTTGGTTCTCAAACCTAATTCTAGAATTCTAGAACAATTTTTCAGTTTGTGGTTTTTCATATGGCTCTTGTGTGTTTTAGGGTTTTATTGAAATATCTAGACAATACATGAACATATTCACATTAATAAATTGAGTTTCCTAAATTTTGTGTCTAGAAATAATATGAACTTTTCATACTGTTAATATTTATATTTGATCTAAATTTGATTTTACATTTATAACTATTGCAATTTCAATTCCAAAATTTAATATCAATAACAATCAAATAATTCGTTCAAATCATATAATTAAAGATTACTTTAATATCACTACTGGGAAATCGGGACGAGATCCAATTTTAACCACAGCGGAATAATCAAAAAACTTTTTTGTATTTTGATTTCCTAAAGACCAAGATCACTTTAACTTTATAAAAAGATTTACACATAAACTATAATAAAGCGTGAATCATAATTTATACCCTATTATGAAGCTTAATCCTTTCTTATCGTGTCCCTATTTTTGAAATCGTTTTATCTCAATCACCGTAGTCCCACAAGTATTCGAACTCTAATAGTATCCACATAATAGGCTGAGAGAACTCTATAACTCATACAAAGATGGTTAAATAAGAAGTGCTAGCTTCATTAAAACTTAAGCCTATTTATAATAAGTTTTAGACGTTTTAGTAGTTTAATTGAAATTAAATTATAATTTAAATTAAACTTTACTTAGAAGTACAAATAATTCTAATTAAATACCAACTATGCCCAAATAAGATTCAAGATCTCATATTGATCTTTATTTAATAAATATCTTATATTTAATCATAGTTTCTCAAACTTCACGATCAAGTCTAATTTATTAAAAATATCTTTGCTCTTTTCAACCCATTCTATATGTGAGACTCATTAGGTTCTCAAATATTTTAGCAATGATTATAAATTATAATTAGAATTCATAATTAGAATTAGATAGATTACATTCCTATTAATTTATCTTCAATTTTCTAATTAAACAATTTATAATCATAGATCACGATTGGCATCTAGCATCGTATCATGATCACCCAGATACTTAAGAATGTCAAAGTAGTTTTAACTAACCTTTTCATGTATGATTTTTTTTGTATAATTCAATCCTTTCCTTATAGAATGTTCTGATTAGATAGAACATGGAATTAGTATCTACTCTTTCTAAGTCCATTCATATTAATTCTCTGCCATAAGCTATTGATTCAATTAATGATATTTGTAAACTATTTACAAATCGTCATTACACCTTGGACAGGATTTAATAAAGAAAAACAAGACATTCTCCCTAATTACTTTAAGTGATGAATCCTATCTTGATCACGCAAATATTTTCATATTCTTTACGATATATCCAACGACTACATACTGAACGATCCATGATTAAATAGGTTATAAGTAGTATGAAATCATAGCATCCCTATACAAGATAACTTTGGAGACCTCAAGTTCAAAATCATTTATACAATATTCACAATGAGAATTCTACAGAAATACAAGTAATGTTCCAAAAGGATTTCTCATATCAGGTCAATTTAGTGAACTTGTTCGTTAATAAGCACCCGCATGTTTATTTAAGTATCTCTATACTTTAGCCTATAAGATCAACTACTTCCGTTATAAGGAAAAACATAATGTGTGCTAGCCTTTTTTACATTCAATTAATGTCCAATCTTAATAGAACAATGTCTAAGAACAATTTAAGGATGATACATTAATGTAATATGAATCTTATAATTATAATCTTATTATATTTCATTTACAATGTATAATTATCCTATGGACTTTATCATATACATCTAAACATGTACAAGATAAAGAATGCCATGAAATATTATGTCATTCAACTACAACCAATCAATTGGTTGTGGGGCATAAATGATAATATACAGGTAGAAACACAATAATATATCACTCTCCAAGACCTGAATAGAAATATACACAATGATAAAATAAAAGTTATGGTTTCTTTCAAGTCTATAGAAATTAAAACAAGCAACTACTTTGTTTATTTATTAGAAAAGCTTAATCCAAAGCGTTGCAACTGTAACTGTTTTTATGTTATATGCAAGCTACCTTAAAGGCAAAATAAGAATGAGGAGAAATTATTGACGACAAACGTATTCTCAGGTGAAATTCTGCTGACTTGTTATCTTTAATCGTCAACATTTTATCAACTTCTTGCCTTTAAATTTCATGGTTTGTCTCTATTTGTTAACATATTCTATACTTTTCCACCACTCCAAATCGTTCAAGATAGATCACATAAACTTCCATATAGTCAATATATTATAAATTTCTAGATTTACCTCTTAGATGTTAGGTTACTTTCTTTTTCTTTTAGTTAACCCAACTCTATAAAAATTTAAACATAAAAGACGTTGCACCATGCTCTTCACAAATCAAGTTCCTAATAAAGATCTAGAGGATATATCAGGATGAAACAAATTTTAGAAGCTTTCACTGAGCTCTTCATAAACCAACAAAGAGACTTGGGCCAAATTTTTTAGGTTCAAAAGCAATTTCTTAAGAAGTTCATTTATTTTTTAGCTTTCCATTCTTTAAAGACTGAATACAATTGACACAATCAAAAGGAAGCACTCCTATAACTTCACAAACATGCTCCGTAAAATGTCCTAAATTACTTAATCACCTGTAGTTCTAGTGCAATTACATCAATTAGTTATGACTTCAAATCTAACACTTGTGTAATATACCCTATATAGATCAATTGTGGCAACATACCATCTTTTGGAGTAGCAAAGTTAGTTATCAATGCAAAAGGGCCCTTACAACATTTACATAACCTTGAGGTATATTATTTAGACTATTTAATCTAAATTAATGGATTTCAATAAATCTTAAACTAGCTTGGTTTCTAAGCATTTAATGTCGTGGGTTCCAACATAATTTTATAGACATGTATTTGTTTAATACCACTAAATTTGGACTTTAGAGGTCTTAGCTATCTTCATGGAGTAAAAGGAACAAGGTTCTAGTGGATTTGAGGTAGAAGCTAATGATTAAAACGTTTTTATAGAGAATATGCCCGTGTTTAGAAGGCACACACTTGTGTTAATAGTGGACATAACCATCTGTATGACCATGTAAGCTTCGGTGATCATATGTAATTTGAAAGCTAACATTTCATGATCACACACGCCTATATCAGGAGTAGGACCGTGTTTGCTTATCTTGTAACTTACTATAACTGCGTGTCTCCATGAATCGAGTTTTGAAGCTTAAAGGTTAGATACATCACAAGGGATTATGTGTGGTACATAAATCTTATCTTTTGAGAGAAAAAGATAAGTTTGAGAGATTGAAATTGCATGAGACAAAAAAACACTTAATAAGAGAAGATTTTTAGAGTCCAAATGGCTTTCATCAACTATAATTGTACTTAATCCTGGAATTTTTAGAGGGAACTCAAGAAAGAGAGTTAGCTAAAGAGAGAGTTAGAGAGATCAACTGCAGTTGTTTCATGGGGTTTTCTTGAGTGATATAACTCAAAAACTTTCACTTGTATCTTTTTATTTATTTTATTGGATTTTATTATGATTCTAAGCCATGGTTTTTACCTTTACACTAGGGGATTTCCATATTAAAATACTATGTTTATTATCATGTAGTCATCTTTATTGTTTGAGTGAACTTGAAGATTTTTTAAGCATTATTGCTTGGAGCCCTAACAATTGGTATCAAAGCCATAGATGGGAATAGTTCTATAATGAAGTTGACATAAACCAACTACTTAATTCGTAGAACTATGAGACTATAAGGATATCTATGATCCAATCGACCTGGACAAAAGTATAACATCCAAGCCGGAGAAGATGACAAATAAAGAGTGGGAGAAGATGAAGTAAAAGACCTTGGGAACTAATGGACAGTGGATTGATATCAGTGTATTCAACCACATACCCTAAGAGATAAATTCTTTCAAGTTATAAAAAAATTGGAGGATCTTTATGAGAGGAACATAAGGCCTTCTTGATTAAAAGGCTTTTGAACCTTAAGTTAAAGTTTGGAAAATTAGTACCAGAGCATCTCAACGATTTTCAAAACATCATTAACAAGTTGACCACTATGAAGATCATAAAAAATGATGAATTACTATCATTTTTTGATGATTTCTTTGCCGAATAGTTAGGAACCTTTGGTTGTAATTATTAACAACTCCTCTCTAGATGGTGTGCTTTCTTTGGATATGATCAAAGATAGCATACTTAATAAAGAGGATGAAGTTTTTTTTATTGACAATATACAGGATCTTATGGTAGAAAACAAAGGAAGAAGCAATAATAGAGGTCTTAAAGGGCAAAACAAGTCAAAAAATAAATCCAAGTTGAGAGATGGCTAGGAGACTAGAATGTGTCACTACTGTACCAAACCCAGTTAAATAAATAACTTGTACTATAAGAGGAACATAAACTAGAATAAGTAAGACAACTAGAAGGATGGAGACAATAACAACATTACAATAATGACATCAATAAAATATGATGAAATATTGTTGATTTGTGCGACAAGTGAATGTCTCCATATTAGTCACTCAAATTTCTAGTGGCTTTTCTATATAGGAGAATCCTATTGTTATGTTCTAAAGAGCGAGTACTTCACTAACTATAAGAGTGGTGATTTTAGAAGTGTGAAGATGGGCAATTAGAGCTCTACTAGCATCATCAACATGGGAGACATGCAAGTTTAAACCGAGGTTTAGTGCATATTGACCTTGAGAGGAGTATGACACATTGCACTTGCTCCTCAATTTTTTTATCTGCAAATGCACTCAGCCAAGAAATATATTGACACACTTTTAGAGAAAGTGGAAGCTGTCAAAAGAAGCATTAATAGTTTCTCATGGTGGATTGTGCTGCACCTTATACAACTTACATTTGAAGGTGTGTGTTAGAGAACTAAGTGTCATTTAAGGGAATAATTATTTATATTTATAGTATAGAAGATTGAGACACATTAACAAGAAGGAAATCAAGTTACTAGCTAGAAAAATCACTTATCTTTACGAATTATACTATTATCCTCAACCCCTGTGATCATTACATAATGGAAAAGCAACATTGAGTTTCGTTTCATAAAAGGTTTGTTAGGAGGAAAACTAAGTTGGAGCTTATGCACTACAACGTGTGTGGTCCTATGGAGGTGAAGTCCTTAGGTGGTAAAAAAACAATTCTTTACTTTATCAATGATGCTATATATAATACATGGGTATTTATGCTTAAAATAAAAGGCTAAGGTATGAGACCTTCCAAAATATCTTGCCATGGTAGAAAGGGAGATAGAGAGAAAGTTAAAGTGTCTTTAAACCGAGAATAAAGGGGAGGACATCTCCTATGAGTTTGGGTACTATTATGTAAGGCATGGCATAAGACGTGAGTAGATGAAATCTAGTACCCTATAGCACAATGGTGTTGTCGAGATAATGAATAGAACCACTATGGAGAAGGTTTAATATATACTCTAAATAGACAATCTACTGAAGTCCTCTTGGGGTGAGGTAGTCTACTGCATATTTAATCAATAAAGCTACTTTAGTTCTTTATATTTTGATATTCTCAAGTGAGTATGGAAAGGGAAAGATCCAAATTATATGCATCTAAGTGTGTTTAGATGTAAGGCTTTTAGAAACGTGCCAAAAGAGTATAGATCGATGGTGATGGTAATGAGTCATATGAGACACATCTTGTGGATGATATAAAAGAGGTCTATGGGCATTATTATTAGGAGAAGCAATCTACTCAAATGTTAGAAGAAGTCTAACTTTGAAGTTCAACTAGAATGTACAAACCTTTAATAAGATACCCTAGTTCAGAATATCTCCTAGTCACTATTAAAGGGAAGCCAGAGAATTTCCTAAAAGTGTAGTTAGTTGAAGACAAAGACTCTTGGCTTAAAACAATGCAAGAGGAGATGAACTTATTGAAAAAGAATGAGACTTATTAAAGCTTTTGAGAAACAAAAAGGTTTCGAAGAATATATGGTTGTTCAAGATTAAGAAAGACTCTTGGCTTAAGGTGATGTTGATTGTTACAACATTAGGACTAATTGATAGTTTGGATCTTGAACTTGAGTAGCTTGATGTAAATAATGCTTTCTTATATGGCAATATAGAAAAAGGAGATTTATATAGAGCAATTAAAAGGGTTAATGTAACACACCATTGCCATAAAGCACATACCTGAACATCCACAAGATATTTGAGGACATACCTTATGAGAATGGCATGCTAGAAAAATAATGTTCACTTAAGGAGGCATCATACAGAAAATAAGTATTCAAAAAATCATGTTTCCCATTTCATTCATAATCCTAAACATTCATTGTGTTATTACACTCATATTTCATGTATATATGTAATGCACAACATGTGAGAGTTCACATCTCTATACAATATGTATAATATGAAATGGGATGCTAGTCTTAAAATGTTTTAACTAGACTCTTCAGAATCAGTTGACCAGACCTTTGAGCCATTCTTGTTCTAAAAATTGAAAATGCTAGACTACTATTAGATTGCCTTAGAAGCTAGGTCCCTTCAGTGCTTGAAAATCAACATTGCAATTTTGATGAGCTTGTAAACTCAATGAGTGAATGATCATCGATGTGCTTACTCAAGTCAGAACACAAACATCATAAGTATATAACCAAATTCAAAAATATATCACATTATTCATAATTAAATCCCATATCTCACATCATTCAGCTTTGTTATACCAAATCATAGTATACATCATATTTCAACAAGCACATTATAAATACAAACATTTCATGCAATCATTTCAGAAAAATCTAATCATTCAACTCAATCATTCGTATCATCAACCTATACTTATATATATATATATATATATACACACACACACACACACACACACACAAATGTATGCTCCAGAACAACTATTGCCTTGATGACCCGGCAATGTCTGGACGCTGATGATCAATTTATGCCTCTATATCATGTAATACACACATATTTACACATTACTAACTTATTTAATCGAACGAGTACTCAATCATACACATGTATATATGATATGTCTAATGCATGCTTAATTGATTTTCCTGGATATTTATCCTTAATCATAAGTCTTGATTGTACATTCATTATCGCTTAGATACATCTAGGTTGTAGTTAGGTTTATTCCTTAAGAAACTTTGATTATTCTTAATTCATCAATCCTTTTCTAATATTATATATTTACAAAAATTTTCGAATTCTCATTCAATCATACCTAATTCATTGCTTACATCCTTTGGATCACAACTGTATTCATAAGAACATCCTTATTCTATTAACAACTCATACTTCTCAAATTCATATACATTGATATCAAACAATTCATTCCTTAATTTATAACCTTAATTCACAACTTAAACTTATCAAACATTTAATCACTTAATCAAGCAACTTTCTAGGTTCATTGCAAGCCCCAATCATGTCCTAATGCACCGAAGTAAAGCAACTTACTCTTATATGATTTAACCATCATACAAAACACATTTTTTTTACTTCAAAGCATTGCCACAATTATGGGAAGGAACTAATACAATTCCCACGACCGTGGGATAGGTGAACCGAAAGTTCACTTTCTTTTTCCTTAAGCTTTTCTTCCAAATTTTAACACCTTTATGATAGTCCATCAAGTATACCTAATTTATAGCTTAAAGATATTTCAATTCCTCATCAATTCTTCTCTAATTTCAATTAATTTCAAAATCATTCAATTGGTAACTCATAAACAATTTATCTTTTATGCATCGAAAACTAAACAGAAGCTTTCATTCACTTTTATACATGTAACCCTAACTTTTTCCCATTTCAAGAACACTACACTAGCACCTTTCTTTAGCATAAATTCACCTTCAACATACTCCAATTCTTAATCTAATTCATCCTTAAAACAACCTATAACCTAGGGTTTCCATGTATAAAAAACAAAACCAATTCATCCATTAAATTCCAAGCACACTTCATTGTCAACCCTATATACAATTCATCCCTAATCAATCATCATGAATGTTATGCTCACATATGTCACAATAGTGCAATCAATCACTTACTTGTTCAGCTCAAAGTCCCCTCAATTAACAAGCTAACCAAGCCTTCCAAGCATTCAAGCATATACTAAGAACAAGATGGAAATAAAAGAGTTTCAGTCATAAGATGAATGCTGCAGAATTTTGGCAAAATTCAAGGTTATGGAGATTGTGTGGTTGTGTCGATACTGAGGAGGTAGAAGAAGAGAGCATGTGACCAAAAACATGAAAGTAGATGGTCTTTCAAATGTAGATATCGTGGGGTACAAGTGTGTGGTGAGGGGTGAGACACACGGTGTGGCACTTGTCAAGTGTCTTCTTCTCATGCTTCCAATTGTCACCTAATGTTTGGTCCATTTGTCACATATTTTCCTAGGCCACTTGTCACTCATGTATTCAAGCCATTTGTCATCCAATTAGCTAAGCCATTTGTCACTTATTTCCAATGCCACATGTCACCATTTCATAGGTCTAATCAACCTAAATTCCCAAGTAAGAATTTATCTTGCCCTTTGACATTTTTCCTAGAATAAATGCACACATCATTCCATCAATCACTCAATTGCAACATCAAATTTCCAAGTTACCAAAACAAAATTCAAGACATAATTAACACACAATTACATCATAATCAGTTAAAACCTTTCATACCCTGGAATATGTCAATTAAGGGCATAACTATCTTTATAATGTCTCTAAATCATGATTCATGATTCATGTGTGTATGTGAATATGATGCATGCAAATGAAATGCACTTCATGTATTCTCATATAGTATGACTTAATCTAATATTTAAATTTTTAAATGTAGAAATGGGTTATTAAAACTCAAAGGGAAACATGAATCGATATGCAAGTTGAGGAAGAGTTTTTATAGGATCAAATAGGCACCAAGCTAGCATTACAAGAAGTTTAGTTGGTTTGTGATGATTAATGGGTATAAACGAATGTTAGTTAATCCTTATGCATATTTCAGAAAAATCCCTAGTGGTAACTTCATCATCCTTCTCTTGTATGTGGATGATAATTTAATAATGGGACAAGATGCTGATTGATTTATAGGTTGAAGGGAAACTTGTAGAAGTACTTTGATTTGAAATATTTAGGTCTTGTAAAACAAATTTTAGGCATTCGACTAAAAAGTCTTGGTTGTCCCAAGAGAAATATATTAAACGAGTGCTTAATAGGTTTAATATGAAGTATGCCAAGCTAGTGAGTACACCATTAGTAGCTCATTTCAAGTTGAGTAAGAGAGCTTGTCCTACCATCAAAAATGAGAAAGAGAACATGTCCTCAATTCCATATTCCTCTACTTTTCACTCTTTGATGCATGCTACGCTGTGCATTAAACCAAATACCGCATACGTTGTTGGATTAGTGAGTAGATTTTTAATATGGGAAAGGTACATTATGAAGCAGTAAAATGGATCTCTAGATATTTACATGGAAATTCTAAATTGTATTTGTGTTTTGGAAGTGGTGAGCCAATTCTAGAAGGATACATATATATTGATATGACGGGTGATCTCGATAATAGAAAGTCAATCTCAAGTAATTTGTTCAAATTTGCGAGGGAGCTATTCCTTAGCAAACAAAGTTGTAGAAGTATATAGCTTTGTATATTACTGAGAAAAATATATTGTAGCTGTTGAAGCTAGAAAGGATATGCTTTGGTTGAAGCAATTTCTCCAATAATTAGACGTGAAATAAGATGATTACATGATTTTTTGTGATAATCAAAGCGTATCCCCACACATGGCTGCGGTAAGTGCCCATAACCCTGACCTGACGGCCCGACAATGTCGATCATAGGGCCAAGGCTATAATCGACAAGTTTTTGATGAGAAACTAACAATCTGTGACCGATTGGGGTTTGTTTTCACTGATTTTCGCACTACCGATTATGCCCGCACGTAGCTGAGGGAAGTGCCCATGGCCCCAGCCTGGTCACCCAACAGTGCTGATCATTGGGGCAAGGCTATAATTGGCGAGTTTTCAATGAGAAACTGACAATCCGTGACCGACTGAGACTTGTTTCTGCTAATTTTTCCACTACCGAGTATGCCTGCACATGGTCGTGGCAAATGAGTACATGATTTTTTTGTGATAATCTAAGTTCTATATATTTGAGAAAAAATTCCATGTATCATTCCCATACCCAGCAAATTGATTTGAGGTATCATTCACATGAACAAGAATGGTATCGACATGTTAAGAAAGGTGATTTCTTATGGTAAGCTTATGCTTTGTAGTAAATTTGTTGGGATGACTTTCAAATGATTAATGGGGTGGTAGATTTATGCTCGGAAGTGGGATGCAGGGGGAGATTATTGTAGGTTCCAATCTTATTCTATAAACATTTATCTATTTAAGATCACTAAATATAATTTGTGGAGGTGTTAGCTATCTTTTTGAAACAAAAGGAATGAGGTTCAACTATATTTAAGGTAGAAAGTAATGGTTGGAAGTTGTTTTTGGAGGACATGCACATGTCTGGGCATGTCAATGGTGGACACAGCCATGTGCATGACCATGTAAGCTTCCATAATCATATGCAAGTTGAAACTTATGTCCATGGTGGAAAAGACCATGTTTGCTAACTGTGTAACTCATTAGAACCTTGTATCTCCATGATGTTGGGTTTTAAAGCTTAAAGGTAAAACATAACTACCACATATGGCTGTTTGGATGACTGTTTCTTTTGTTATCTTTAATCATCTTTATCATTTGAGTAGTTTATTATTAGTTTAGTGAACTTGAAGATTTTATGAATGTTATTACTTGAAGCCCCAAATTTCATTGTTCTAAACAGTTGTGTACACGTGGGTGTTCATAACATACAGATCAGTGTGTGATGATCGTCTATCTCTCTATAACTGTATACATCTGGAACTAAGGTAGTGTTACAAGAGACATGTTTACCTACACATATGTGTATATGACTGTGTATGGTGTAGAAAAACTTATAAAAGTGAGGAAAAACAGAGAGATTGTTGAGTGTCCAACCATATTTTAAGATCTTGTGATGATCATAGATGCCTTTATTGTTCGTGAGAATGACAAACTATTGAAGTCAAGATAGATAGTGATTGCAACAAGCTTTTGTAGACAGACATGATCGTGTAAAGTGCATATGCCTATGTCCTATACTTACATAACCATACGAATTAACTATGTATAATGCAAAAAAAACCCATTTCCTAATACAAAAGAAAAAAATACATAGGTTTTGCATGTGATTATGGCAAAAATGTCTAAAAGTGAGTAAGAGAGAGAGAGAGAGAGAGAGAGAGAGGAGGAGTATAGTATTCTCGTCCTTTTTTATTATTTTTGTGATTGATATAATAGTTTGTTGATTGTTACATCAACTTTGGTTTCAATCCTAAAACTTGTTGAGATAACTTGTAGTTTTGGGGTGACATTTTAAAATTTGTAAATCCTTATTTAAGTTTTGTGAATTTGCTTGTAGTTTTGGCTCATGGCTTTTCCCTCTACACTGGGGGATTTTCCAAATAAATATTATTGTTTGCTACATTATTAAGTTTATTATTCTCAAACTGATTTGCTGGCTAAAGTTGAAGAGCATTTTGTTATTGATCTTTGCTTAATCTTTTTGAGAGTTATGTTATTGTCTCCCAATAAATGGTATTAGAATCATCATAATAGAAGGTGGAAACAACTATATATATATCACATTAGTTAACTAATGTCATTCATTGATCATCCAATATATTCATTTTTTAAACTAGATCTTAATTTTTTGTTTGTTAAATGATACATCAAATTGGTCAATGGAGGCATGATATTCCTTCTTCCTCTTCTATTTCCCTATAAACGCATAAATACAAACTTGTTTATCATACCTTGTCTCTAGAAATCTACTCTTTTGTCATTGCATCCTTAACCACCCCTTTTCATTCTCTTTATTTAAACCTATCTTATCCATAAAAAAGGCATAACTTTCCATCTTATCATCATGATCTAGTGGACATTCTCGTGACTTTCTTTAGCAACATCATCTCTTCTTCTTTTTTCTTCAGAAACTCCCCTTTTTAATGATTGTCAGGCAACACAAAAATTGATATGGACTATATTACTCTTACAAAATCAAGCTCCATAACCACCAAACCTCAAATCACCAAATTCATTTTGGAGTAAACCCTAACATCTCTAGAATTTAGGACTT
>JANKYF010000009.1:3947479-3957903 GCA_029829435.1 Erythroxylum hondense
AATTTCTTTATTAAAATATTAAGCACATATTTAGAATATTATTGTTGTCTTATATTGTAATAAGAATAAACCAAGGTTTTGTATATTAGTAGGCTTTCTAAACAAATTCAAGACTGCTTTAACTTGAATATATTTAAGTTTTATAAAAATAGGTTATATCTAACTAAATTTGTATTATTTGAATGAACAAACTTATGATCGTATGAATTTAAAGATAAGGTTAATTAGAAATGACATATAAGATATGTTTTAATATAGAGATATAACCTAACATATTATTAATAAAGATATTATCTACCTAATTTAAATTTAGTATATTTATTGGGTAAATTAAAGATCAATAAAATTGAAATAGGATCCTAACTCATTAGAAAGATTAGAGTAACATTTTCATGATGATAGAAGTGAGGGCTATTATTTTGAATGAAATAATGGAAGTAACCAAATACATTATTAAAGTTCTAATTTTATTTAATTATCATGGAATTTAATCGGTTACTTGGTTTCTTCACATTTATATTGCTTTCAGTAGTAAATGACCTTTGTTTAGTATAACTGATACTAAACTATTGCTTAACCAAATTTCTTGAATATAAATTAGGTTTGAGAAGAGTTATCAAAGATAAGGAAAATATATATATATCCATTATGCAATCCTTTTATAATCCCTAGTAAGTATTTCAATGAAAAAATTAAAAGTATGTAAATATCATATAGATGACAAAATATAGTGACATTTAAATTTTAGTAATGTGTCATAAGCTTTAAAGGTAATATATAAGATGAATATTTGATCCCGCTTCATTGCGGGACTTCGGACTGAATGTATTGATATAAGATGAATTTCAACACTATGATAACTTAATGCAAATAGTTACATAAATTAGATATAAAAGGTATAGTACTCTGAAGAATTATTTTACTCATCATAACCTATTAAAAGAATAAATAAAGGACTATAATTGAAGGAATTTTCTATAGTAAGATAATAATTATCGTTAAAAGGAGATAATTGTATGATTTTTCTTGCTAATACTAGATATATTAGAGATCATCTATATTTGTAATTCATCCTTTTATATATATGATATGGATTTGGATTTAATATTACTATAATGTCCAAAGCATTATAAGAAATAAAGTGTTGAGTAAAAGTAGTTGATACAAGTTTATACAAATAATTTGTTTGTGTTGGATCAAGAGAGATTCATGCTTAACATAAATGGCAAAAGAGCAAAGTTATATATATTTTCTATGTCACGTTGATTAAATAGACATAATAAGAATCACAAATTACATATAAGGATATTTGTAGCCTTTTGATTTATATCTGATGACACTTATAAAAGATGTTAGGTTAAAAGATGACCAAATCAACCTTTAGTGAAGGGATGATTATGACATTAAATTGTTAAATCTTAAACATATTATGTATGAGATATAATAAAAATTTATAAAAGATTTTTTTGAAGGAATAGAACCATTTCATTAATCAAATGAAGAATTGGATGATAACATCCGGAACAACCTCCCAAGAAACAAAAGGGGAGAATCTAATGGATGCTCTAGCCAGTTGATGAGCAATTCCATTCAAGTTTCTTCGAATCCACCGAACTTGTATATCCAGTCTAGACTCAAGAATAAGTAAACAATTTGTAACAATCAATCCTAGCTCAGAAATATTAAGAGAATGAGAGGATAAAGCAAGAAATCAATGTTGACAATCTGTAAAAATAAATCCTTCATCATGAAATTGAGACTTTGCATGTAATAACGCCTCACGCAAGGCAATTGCCTCCACCACTGCAACACTTTAACACCTTATTGGTAACCAGATGTAGCTTTGATAAATCCACCTTTAGGATCTTCAAAGACCACCGCAAAACCTGTGACATCTCCCTGCTGGAATGTTGCGACATCAACAAATGCCTGCCAATGAGAATTGTCCAGATTAATGATGTCATTTCCAGCACTTTGTTGTCTGCTAATTTGGTGCACAGACGTAGCAACAAGCTTCAATACATTCCTCCCGCTAGTTTTGCAGATGGGTAGTTGCCGCTTGAACCAGCTACTGCACTGTCGTTGTTTCTGAGGACCAGAATAGGTCGTTTTTACTCTGCCATATGTACCAACAAATCATAGCAAAATAGGCAGTTTTTTCCTTACCCAAGGATAAATAAAACCTGCAAAAATATATCAGCAAAAGAAGAGTTCAAAGGTGGCACAACCAAACCAGCAACTCTCCAAACTTCCATTGCATAAGGACAATATAGGAATAAATAATCCACAGTTTCTTGCATAGGGAAAAATAAGCAATTCTCGTCAACTCCAACATTCCAACTTTGTAGATTCATCCTCATTGGTATCACATTTTTGCCATTCTCCACATGAAATCACGAACCTTAAGAGGAACTTCAAGCTTCCATATTTTGCACCATACTTCTTTATTTGGGTTCGAGTTATTAACCATGAATGAACCCTTGCTAACATGATAGCCAGATTTAACTGTACAATTACCCCTCTTCTCAAAATGCCATAGCATTGAATCTTCCACACTATGGACACTAAGAGGTATAGTGAGAATAGCACAAACATCACTAGATGAAAAGTATTTCATAAGTAACTCAATATTCCACTTTTTGCCACCATTTTCTAGGAAGTCACAAACCCTCCAAGATCTATTCACAAATATATGCCCATCTTCGGCAACAAAACTACCTTGCTTAGGAATCCATGGATCCAAACCCGCAAGAATACTCCTACCTTTGCCTACTCTCCATCGAGACCCCAAACACAACAAATCAATTGAAGTATGGATACTAGACCAAATAAAGCTCAAATTATTGCCTTTTCATGCTTTTAGAAAATCCCTTAAAGGGAAATATTTAGCTTTAAACATCATGTAAAACAAAGTATCTTATTGAATTAGGAGGCGCCACCCTTATTTACCCAACATAGCTAAATTGAAATGTCGCAAGTCTTGAAAACCCATCCCACCTTCACACTTCGGAACACTCATACGATCCCAAGAAATCCAATTGATACCCTTAGTGACTTCTTTCTTATCGTTCCACCAGAACCGATTCATAATAACTTGTACTTCTTGACATAGAGAAAGTGGTAATAGAAACACAAACATGCAATAGGAAGGAATGGCCTGCGCTACAGATTTTAGAAGGACCTCCCTACCCGCCCTAGATAAGAATCAATTATTCCATGAATTAATGCTTTTCCACATCTTATCTTTAATGTAATTGAAAATCTGCCTTTTATATTACGACCGATAAGCGATGGGAGCCCTAAATACTTGCCACCATCCATTGGACTCTGGACTCCAAGAAAACTTAAAATGGCAGCTCTTGTATCATCCTTCACACACGGACTAAAAATAATCCCTGATTTCTATAAGTTCACAGATTGCCTAGAAGCTTTTTCATAATCAGAAAGAATATTGCTAACCACCGTAGCTTCATTAGAATTAGCCTCAAAAAAGAGAATGGAGTCATCCACGAATAGTAAGTGAGATATTCTTGGACACCCTCTACCAACCCGACAACCATGTAACATGCCTTTAGATTCCACCTCCCTAAATAAAGCAGTAAGGCCTTTAGCACATATAAGAAATAGGTAAGGAGAGATAGGATCCCCTTGACGAAGACCTCGACTCGATGTAATAGGCCCAACAAGATTACCATTAAGATTCACCATATAACTCACTTCAGAAAAGCACATATTCATCCAATTAACCCATATAGGAGGAAAACCCAAAGCCGCAAGCATAGCCTTCAAGTAATCCCAATTAACCCGATCATAAGCCTTGCTGATATCAATTTTTAGTGCACATTAACCTAATGCCCCATATCTCCTATTCTTCAAGCTATGCAAAGTCTCAAATGCCACACATACATTATCCGTAATTAACCAATTAGGCACAAACGCAGATTGTGTATCATCTGTTTAAGTCTATTTGCTAAGACTGTTGACACAATCTTATAAATCACATTACAGAGAGCTATGGGTCTAAAATCTTTAACATCATCATGAGCAGCAAATTTTGGAATCAAAGTAATAGTAGTAACAGTAAGTGAGCTTGGAAAGGTACCTTGAGAGAGCCAGAACACCCCACATTTGAAAATTTCGTCTCCCAAGATATGACAATATTTTTGCAAGAAAGCCCGATTTAAGCCGTCTGGGCCCAGGGCCTTATCAGGATGCATACTGAACAAAGCAGAATTGATCTCTTCTTTCTGAAACAACTTTAATAAAAATTGTGAATCTTCATCTGTCACCACAATCTCTGTAATTCTAGAAAAATCAACTTCTCCCTCTTTTAAAAATAGCTTTTGAAAGTAGCTCTGAGCAATGGACCCCATCTCTGCAGGTTTAGAAACAACTACCCCCTCTTCATTACGCAAGTCTTTAACACGGTTATAAGCTCTTCTCCTTTTAATTTGTTTATGGAAAAATTTTGTATTCCAGTCACCATCCTTATACCAGAATAATTTCACTTTCTACTTCCTGAGAGTTTCTTCTACCAAAAGAATTCGATTCCGCTCATCCTTTAGTCTCATGGAATTCAAATTATCACATAGCTCCTTCTCTAATTCCAGCTGCCTACTCACAATGTTTCTGCGTTTCCAGAATTCTTTGTTTCTATTTCTACCCCAACTTCGTACCTCATCAATTAATTGGTCTCGTCGCTCTATAAAATCAACACCCCCTGATGATTCCCAATAATTCTTCACTATAGCTTCCAGTTCACCTTCTAATAACCAAGAGTTATCAAATCTAAAAGGACGATCCACTAGCTCACATTCATTCGGATAGAGCTCAACTGTAATTGCATAATGATCAGAAACCGGCAGCATCATAGAGGAAGAAAAAGCATTAGGAAAAAGGGAACTCCAATCAGAATTGGACATAGTACGATCCAATTTTTCTTTGAGGTGATCACCATTACGATCAGTACCTTCCCAAGTGAAAAGAAAACCAGTAGAATTTAGATCAAACAAACTAACATCATGAGGACCTTCTCTAAATCCATTAATAAGATAATCTGCTCTTAGAGGATCTCCCTGCTTCTCATTATTAGTGGCAATATCATTAAAATCTCCTGTGCACAACCAAGGAAGATTGTCACGAGTCGCAAGAGCATCAAGTAAATTCTACGAAGACCGTCTCCTATGACTCTTAGGAAACCCATAAAAACCAGTATATCTCCAAACCTTTCCTTCAAACACAATCTGACAATCAATGTAATTATTAGAAAAAAGAAGTTACAGTGAGGTCAACATTAGACTTCCATAAAAGACATAAACCACCTCCCATTCCCACTCGATCAACACAAAAACAGGAATCAAAACGAATTAAATTCTTGACTTCATCCAAACTACTACCATGCATATGTGTTTCAATTTAAAAAATCACATCAGGCCAAAAACTCATCGAAAAATCTCTACGCGCTCTGACTGCCCGGGGGTTGCCAATGTCTTGGCAGTTCCAACTAACTAGCCTCATTGCTGTCGGCTATCCCGTTTCACGAGATTGGCCACTGTCTTGTGAATTGAAGTGAAAACTCCAGTTTAAGAACCAACTGTTGAATCAACATTCTTAGAAATGGCAGAAGGTGGCTGCATTTTCTCATTCCTTGGCCTCTTTTTACCATAATTTGTATGGCCCATTCTTTCCTCTTCAAGATCGCCAATACTCATTCGACCCATAGAGTCTGTTTACATCTAGTCTAACTCTCATCCCACGTCATTCAACTTTGAACTTGTCCCAAATAAGTAACTCCTAAAAATCTGAGATTTTAAAGCTCCTGTTTCCATATCATTTGCACAAATATCTCCTTCTACAGTAAACGCCATAGAAGTATGGTTTCCTTCCTCACGTAACCATTGACTTACTGCCGGACCTCGAAGTCGTTCATCCCACTCAAAGCTCAATTCTTACGGCTTCTTATGGAGGCATAACTTACAGTAAGAGTCTGTGTGACCCAAGATACCACACAAAAAGTAGTAAAAAAATAATCTTTCGTAACTAGAGGGTGCATAGAACACATCTCCATTGGCATCAACAAGTTTCTTCTTTCTCTTGAGAGGCTAACGGATGTCTAACTGAACTCTAACCCTAATTGGACTATCATTGAACATTGTGGACGATTTACCATCAAAGGCAATAAGTTGATCGACAAATTCTCCAATGACTTGGCAACCTCTTCTCGTATAAAACCAGGTCTTAAATCTACAACTAATAGCCAAACATCCACATGCAGTAAAGGAATCTGTAGCGGGTCTTCTCCTCTCTCAATGATATTCCAAACAAGTAAATGGTGATTAAATAACTATGGTGAACCTTCCATAGCCCTCTCCATATCAACTTTATTATAGAACCGAAATAAAAAACGTTTTGTTCCCAGATCAAAAATCGTTATACCCCCTAAGGGATGCTAGAGGTTTGCAAAAACGGATTTCATGGATTGAAAGTTGATGCTGTTGTACATGGGAAGCATACCCACAAGACAATAATCAGAACCTTGTTGTGGAATGGCTGGTGCAATGTCAAAAACTAGGGTTTCATCTTCATCATTGTCGCCAGGATTAGGGTTGGGGTTAAGCATAGGTGGGTGATTTGGATCCATTATTGTTTAGGGTTTAACGAAAAAACTGAACAACAAAAGAACATGCCACAGAGAGCATACGAAAAGTTACTATCCTAACTCTAACCCTTTGGGGTAATTTCTAGTTCTTATAAAAGATTGAATTCATGTATTTTGTTAAATTTAGAATGACTTTATATTGAATAATCATATGTAAAACGAAACATTGATTTAATTTTTTAAAAAGAGTTTAAAGTATTTAAATCTAGGTAGAATTAAGCATTGAGAATGCTTAAATACGTCAATAAGATTGATGAGATTAGTTTTACTTAAAATTTTAATTATATATATATGGTATAAGATTCTCTAATAAACATCTCTACAATTAAAGTCTATAATAGTATGGATTTATGTAAGGAGAAATTTTATAGAATGCTATATTGTGTCATACATTATATTCTTCATCATAACTATGCCTTACTGTAATAATTTAAGTTCCATAGTTCATAAAAATCAATTAGCAAGTTTTTATATAACATTATGGAATGATAAAACTTTAGAAAAATAAAAAGATAATAATTTAGGAATAAAGTAGTTAGTTGAATCATATATTATCTCAAAAGTTTATAATTCAATTGGACAATAAAAGGTTATGATTTTGAACATAATATTTATTTCAATGTACACTTATATGATAATATTTATGAAGGTAAGTAGAAGAAGTACGATGAAGACTGAAATAGTTCAAATCTTATAACAAAACATCTAAATGAAATTAATGCCTTTGTCTTTTACATTTATGTATAGTGAAAAGGTTAAGAAACAATGAAAATTCTCTTTTATGATCAATTTAAAGAGCTTGTTTTAAAGATGAATGATGATTTATCATGCTTATAAAAAGGTTAGTGAGAGTATAGTTATACCCTTATGTAGATGACATATTGTTCACAAGAAGCACGAATCATTTTTTCAATTGTTACCAAGACAAGGTAGTCCTTTAGTTACTTTTTTTGGTAACTATTTCAAAATCGTAGCTAAAAGTAAGCTTTTGGTGACAATTTTTTTTGTACCCTTTGGTGACATTGTATGAAATCGTCATTAATGGCAAACCTTTGGTGGCGATTTAGTAATATCAGTTCTAAATGGTAAGCCTTTTGCGACGCTTTTCCTAAATCACTACAAGAGGCTTATCCTTTGATGACAGTCTAGTAATATCATTGCAAAATGAGTGACCTTTAGTGTCGATTTTTGAAATCGTTGCTAAATGCTTAAGTAACAAAATAACTCTCTTATTTATAATTATGAATTCACCAACTTTGACTTGATCATTTTGTTACTGAACATCGTATTGATAAAAATCAAATTTAATATTATTGACAAGGATTCTAAGTCTAAAAATAAATTTAGCTAACAACAATGTCAAATCATTTCAATAATTTATGAAACTATAAACTCAAAATTAATTAATGTTACATAGATCTATACTTTTTATTTTCTCTTTTAAATTATATATTTGACAATCTTATATGGTGTTACAAAATCTTGTATTACTTACTATATATCATTATATTATATTACTTACCATATATCATTATTTAACAATTCTTACAAACAAAACAACACATAAAGAGAAAAGGGTAATGTATTTCACGCATATTCCATTGAAGAGAAAAAGAAATAATTATTTTTCTAGATTCTAAGTGACATGAGACTCGATAGATAAGATAAAGGAGTTCCCTATGTCTGGATTCCTAAGAAGGCTCCTTACACATTTGAAGACATCAATTAAAATAAATAAATATCTTCCCTCAGTAGTTAGTTTATTAACATCCTCTTTCAATAATTTCTTGGCTTTAACTAAACTAGCAGAAGATCATTAAATGATTTCTCAAATGCAATATAGAACAGAAAATTAGATGAACTGCACATACTATACGTTTCACCTAAGGAATAAACAGTATAGAACAATCGCCTTAATTTCTTCATAATCCTTTGAAAATTTAAATCCTAAAAACTCAAAAAGCTAAATAAAGCGATACATGATTGAAAGACTCAATCATCGTCACAATGAACAGGCATTGTTTTTTTAATTGATGACTGTTTCAAAATTTTTGATTTGCCTAATCATATACAGACCTTTAAGACATCGCCACCACCTCCATTTTCATCTACATTCTCTTGAAGATTTCAGGAAGCTTTACACAACACATATTGTATACAATCACATGTTCATCTAATAGCTTCTTAACAGAAAACATCAACCCTTTGGTGGTGTCTCTAAATTCTTCATCAATGGTCTATATTTAAGGATGTTTTCTTGAAATCATCGCTAAATGTTGGCCATAGTTCTTCAAGATTTAACAAAAATTATGTCATTTTTTCCTTAACAAACGATGTCATTATTGTGTTATTTTTAACGTAAAAAATGAAGTTGCCTTTGTCTTCATTGTTTACCATTGTTTTCCATAAATGTAGCCAAAAGATTTTAGCTACGTTTATAGAAACGTAGCCAAATGTATTTGTAACATCCCGTTACCCATATTAAGGCTAAAATTGTAAATGTGAGAGAGAATCATTAAGAGATTAGAAATTTATTTCATGCTCATGTATTATGTGATATGTTCATGCACATGAATATTGAATCGTTGCATATGAAAATGACTGTACATGCATTCATTGACATTCCAGGTATAATTGTTTATAAATGTGAGTATATTGAGAAATGTTGGCCCCCAAGAATTTCTTATTGATGAATAAATATGACTTGTATTAATTATGAGGTCCTTATGAAATTTTGTAGAAAGTAATTATTATGTTGAAGTTAGAAAGATTATATGATATAGGTTGATTGGAATAAAGTGTAAAGGTTATAAGAATGTTCAAAGGGTATTTTGGCAAGACACTTAAGGTTAAAAGAACATAAGCCTATAAGGAAGGAAAAAAGGGGCTTTTTGGGCTCATTAAGGGTAGAAATGGAAGAAAAAAAGATAGTCGTACTTTTTAAGAAGGGGAAAACATGAATTGGGAGAAAGAGAAGAGAATTTCGGTGGTTGAGAGAAAAGAAAAGAGTTGAGCTAGGGTTTCATTATTTCTTAGTCTTGAGAGAGATTTTGAAGTGGTTCAGGAAGAGAAAAAGGAAGAGGAAGAGAAGGGCTTTTAATTGAGCCAAAGATCTCTTCATCTGGTGAAGAATCAAGGTAAGATCATTTTTTAATCTTTTGGATTTTTGAAAGGATTTTAGTCCATAAAGTTAGAAAATATATGGGTTTAAGTATTCTAGAACCAATTTTAGTGATTATGCTTTGTGGGATTTTTCAATTTGAAAACCCTATTGAGTTGAGATTTGAGAGTTTAATGAAGTCAATTTGGTAGCTGAATAGTTATGTTCAGGACATTCCAAGTTTGCAAAGTGCAAAATTTCAAGTCTTCCTTAGGGGTAAATTTTGTGTTCTAACTTCAGGGAAAAATCTAGATTAATTTAGGCTAAATTAGACAAAGTTGTCTTTAGAAACTTGTGGCTTATCTTTCTAGTTTTCTAACGGTATATAGTATGAGATTTTTGGACATCGGAGTCAAAAGTTACGGTCCTTATAAGTAGAGATGCTCAGGAGTATAGATTGTATCGTCTGGTGATGACGAATCATCCGGTGATGATGTATCGTCTGGTGATGATGAATCTTCTAGTGATAATGAATCGTCTGATAATAACGTATCGTCTGGTGATGACGTGTCATCTAGTGATGACGTATCTGAAGTGAATCACACGTTAATATATTGAACAATAATATGATCAAGATACACAAGAAGGGGGGGTTGAATTGTGGTA
>JANKYF010000009.1:3975474-3996844 GCA_029829435.1 Erythroxylum hondense
GGTTTTTATAATAGTGTATAAATAACTTTATAAATAATTAAAAATTAAAAATTAAAGTACAAAATCAAAATTAAGAAAAACTGTTTTTTAATGAAATATCTAAAAAAAAAAGAAAAGATTCAAAGACTAAACCAGTGATTATAAGACTAAAATGACTTAAGTTGAACCGGAAACAAAAAGAACGTGGGTGGCTAAGCGTAAGCGCGTGTGGACTAAAATTCATGCTTATCCTCCGGATGAATTGAAAAGCCGAGAGCGGTGGCCAAAAGATGGACACTTCAATTATGCGGGGCCCAACATGGGGGGTATTCCGTATCAAACGCAAACCCGCGTGGCCTCACTCCAGTCACCAAGTCAGCCACATCAGCGAATCAGAATCTTCGGCACTCTTCCAAATTCCAAGCGACACCGTATATACTACTCTGGAAGACGAAAATATCCTAGACCATGCGTTGCGTATTAAGTACCAAAGCACAAAGCAACAAACAGAGAACCGCTCAGTTTAATTTTGTTTCCTCTTTTCATTATCTAAAGGACCATATTACCCCCCGTTCCATTCAATTATTTTTCTTTTTAACTACTATTTCGGTCTTAGCAACTTCTTCCCACTGCCTTCGGGATTTCCCTTTCCAATTTATCAACATCTCTTTGACGCTGTTTTTGACTGGGAAGACGCCAGAATTAGAATGAGACGCGTCCCGTAAGGTAATTTTGTAATAGAAAGCAAAAGTAAGACTGTTTCGGATGGCACCCAAGCTTGCTCGACCACGCTTTTATTTCTTGACGAGCAGAGAGAGAGAGAGAGCGGTGACCTTTTTTAAAAGCTTTTGAATTAGTGTAAGCTTTAACCTTAGAATCCTAACAGCTTTCCTTCATAGCAAAAAATGAAATCTTGCGAGCTCTGCAAGCTTCCCGCGAGAACCTACTGTGAATCCGACCAAGCCAGCCTCTGCTGGGACTGTGACGCCAAAATTCATGACGCTAACTTTCTGGTCGCGCGTCACTCTCGCGCACTCCTCTGCCAAACATGCCAAGCTGTCACTCCCTGGAGAGCCACTGGCGTCAAACTAGGACGCACGGTCTCCGTCTGCGAACGATGCACACATAATAGTGAGGAACAACATGAAGAAGAAGAAGATGATGATGAAGAGGAAGAAGAGAGCGACGGTTCTGACGGCAATGACCTTGAAAGCGATCTCGACGGAGAAGGTGATAATCAGGTGGTGCCTTGGTCGTCCGTCACGCCCGCGCCGGTAACATCGTCGTCTTCGTGTAATTCTTCAACGAGCAATGAGGGTTCCCTGTTGGAATCAATGAATGCCGATTCGATGAAAACAGATCTTCGCTCTTTTCTCCATGTATGTTACTAAACTGCTTTTATTTTTATTTTTCCTACTTCAACGTGTCATATTTGAGCTTCAGTTAATCAAATCGACTGTTACAAATTGATGGTAGGGCAATGTGAAACAGCCATTTTCTGAGGGAGGTCCAAGCGGTGACGGAGAAGCTACGTTTTTTGACCAAATGTATAGGCCTTTCAAATATCCTAGAACTGGAATGGACCGGACGGTCCGGGCCGGTTGTTGTTCTGCGGTGGTTGTGGACTCTCTCAGGAAATATCATCCATCTGATAAGGAGGAACCGAAAAGAGAATCTGAAGCCGTGGATGATCTGTTGGCGAATTCTAGCTGCAAGAGTTAATGGTTTTGTTTTGTTTTTTTTTTTGGGCAAAAGAAAGTTTAATTGGACTTGTCTAACAACCACAGTATTGATGTTTAGTTGATTTTTGTTCGAAAATATGATTGTAAACTTACTCATTTGCAATCGTTGCACGTCTCTGTTGTTAGCTGTTGAAGTTTGATTTTGTGATCAATTTTAATACTCTTTTAGAATATATGATTTTCCGTTTCATTTACATTTACAAGTTTAGTTACAGTCTTCTCTATGAAAATTTGTTGACTCGTTTCATATTGGGTCAGTGCCATAAGCGGCGTTGAATGGGTAAAACCATACATACAACGTAACGGAGACGCGGATGGAAACTTTGGACGACAGCCAAACACCCATTTTGTGTGAGTCTGTTAACTTATGATATATAGAATTGCGTAGCTATAGGAGATATTTCCATGGGAAAAGTATCTTTAACAGTATAACTTGTGGTTGGGTGGGTCTGTACTATTGAGTTTTGTCCTCTTTAGCTCTAGGTTGTCTACGCGAATCTCGTCGCTCGAATTTGTGACCTCAGGGTTTTGTTGGATGCAAGACTTACGTCTTTTACCACTTGAGTTATAGCTTAGTGGTGAGAGGCGTGGATCTTGCACCCAACAAAATCCTGAAGTCACAAGTTCGAGCGATAAGACCCGCGCAGACAACCTAACTAAAGGGGACAAAATCCAATAGTACGGACCACCCAAGCCAACTTGTATATATGTATATCTTTGACACCAATAATACACGACTTTCTCTGCAAATTTTACACTTTGAAGCAAGAATCTCAAGTATCAGATTATGGAAAATGGCCAAAATCTTGAGAAGAATTTGAACGGACTAGGAAGAGTACAAACTTAACCAATTTATTAAACATAGGTTTTGTGCGTAGCTGTCGAAAATGACTGAGGAAGAGAGAACCATGCCCACAGATAGTGATTGAATTTTAGTGGCGGTGGTTTCTGAACATTCATTGATCTTGTGGTTTAGCTGTTACGTTTTGTGGTTATTAGGATCTTTCAAATTAGCTTGCTTTAGTTTAGCGATAGAATTTGGGGGGGCCATCTACATGAGGTGTTTAATCTTGATAAGCAACTTTATGGAAACCCGCAACGCAACCTCCAAAGGGAAATTAAAAGAGAGAGAATTTAAAACCTTGAAAGAGAGCTGTGGCTGAGGAAGATTCTGAGTGGGCAACTCCAAATTTCAGTCGGCTGACGGTTGTTATTTGTTTCCTCCGCTCAAAAGAAAGGGATCAAGTGGGCTTTGTCTACTTGTGGTGGAGAATGAGATTCAGCGTTTTTGTGGCACAGAGTCAACAACCCTGTAATCATTTATTTAAGTCGTCATCGGGTGTGATAGTGACAGGTTGCTTTCATTTAGTTGGAATATATCGGTTTGTGTGCTCTATGGATATATGGCAAAATTTAAAGTTTTTGCATGTATTTTAGTAATTAAATGAATTTCTATATTAAATTAAAAATTTGAGTCGCTGTCTGAGAAAAATTTAGAGTGATCGTCAAAAGATTTTATTTGTGACCATAAGGCCACATGTTTAAATCATTGAAATAATTTCTTCGTAAAAATTACAAAAAGATTATATAAAATTGTTAAGTTTTATCTAATGTAAAATTTTCAATATTTCGCAAATATATAGGTCGTAACTAGTAGTAATTGAAGTGTTGATCTCACAAAGAATTAGCTAAAACTAATTGAATCCTAACTTTATCTATAGTTGCAAAAACGTGATTTAAATGAAAATAAAAATAACTAGAAAATTAAGCAATCAAGTATGAGTTGGATGAAACTAAAATTTCGAAATTAACATAATTAAATCAAATAAAGCACTAACCACTTCACAATTGAGATATCACGATAAACAAGATCAATCAATTATGAAAACATATGATTCATTCTATCATCATTTTGTTACCTTAATCATTTTTTAAATAATCGATATCGATCATAGATTTTTTGAAGGTTTAATTATTCTCTATCAAAATTAAATTATTTAACCCTAATTAATAATCATCAATTGATTTCGAAATTTTGATTTTTCAATGTCTCAATTAACCCTAACAGCCTACGTCTTCAACTAGTTCTTAAGCGATCTATTAGATAATCGGGTCCTCGTATAAGATCTTTCTTCGTATGATTATCGATTTGATATTTATGTGATGATTTATTAGGTTCTTAATTCTCATTACCTAATCTAATCATGTGACCATTGATCCAATCTCTTGATTTATTATCGAAGTATGTAAAAATCATAAACATCACAATACTCAAACATTTCATTGAGATTAAAAGCAATTAAATCACAAAATAATTCAAAAATAAATCCCACAATGAAATTAGAACATCATTAATAACATGTTCAGCATTCTCACCCAAGTTATACATCAAGATGAAGTAAATAAACAAGAGAAAGTAGAAAAGAGCTTGAAATGGTTGGTTTGGAGTGGCTGGATAGCAATTGCAGATGATCCTCTTCTCTTCTCTCCTTCTTACTCTTCCTTATTTTCTTTCTCAATTTGGCAAACAGAGGCTAGTTCTAATTTGAGTCATTTAATGTTTTTCTATAGTTCATGGGTCAATTAGGGTAAAGTCTAGGTTTTACCTAAGTCAAAATGTCCAAAAAAACTATCCAAATATCAAAACAGAAGTAGATCCCCACGTCTAGTGAGCGCCTGTCACGATTGTAACCCAGTAAAAATTGCCTTCTGTAATGACTATGACATGGGTGTCACAATCATGACCCTAGGTGATTCTTTTCTATCACAACTATGACAAGGGTGTCAAGTCACAATCTTGACCTTAACCTTTTGTCCGAGCTTTCTCTATCTTCCTTCAATCTTCTTCATCTGAGTTCATACACTAACAAACACATCAAAACACCTTAAGAGCACAAAAATAAAATCCAATATCATGCTCTAAACTATATAACACTTAAAAACATAAACATAGAATCATATTAACATAATTTTAAAGCTAAACATGCACAAATCATCTCAACACCTAAAAAGCCCACTAAAACACCTTCCAAAATGTAATGTGAACTATAACTATCAACATCCTCACACTTAAACTTTTGCTCGTCCTCAAGCAAAAATTAAAAAAACATAAACATAAACACAAACACAAACACAAACTCAAACAAAATCACATACATTCATACACATGCAATAATGATATAATGGCATCTAACTTCATTACCTTCGATTAACAATCAATCAAAATTTTCCAACATATTAACTTATGCAATCTATGACTAAGCACTTTGGATTGAATATAAATACTAATAAAGACCTTAGCGTCATCTTCATTCACCTTAGGCACTTGTACATACACATTAATAATTCGTATTCAATCAAAATTGCAACTATCACTAAATAACTTTTCATGAAAATTCTTGTTATTTTCAAAGATAGGTAGGATTTATTTATCAAAACACCATTTTGTTCATTTTGTTTAATGTTGACCTATCTTTTGATGGGAAAGCAAACATTTGTGATGAATGTCCCCTAGTTACTAAACTAAGTCACATTTTATTAATAGGCTTAGTTGAAATGTCATTCTAGCCTTTTGATTTGAAGGTAAACATTTGTGATGAATGTCCCATAATTACTCAGCTATATCATATTATCAACTGGCTACTAGCTCTATTCATAACCGAAGGTCAGCGGATTATTTATTTGAAAAGATACACACACTTTTTTTTCACATTTCACATGGCCTACCTCATTTCTTTTAACTAATCGTCCTCATGAAAGGTTACTAATGATGCTACTAATTCATTTGAGTTATAATTATAAATGTATGTAACAAATTTCTTAAGGTGAACGAACTAATGTCATATCCTAATTAACATACATATTTAACCAAAGCTACTTAAAATAAAAATTTCACAAACTAATATGTCTTTACAGCTTAAAGACTATGTTCAAAGCTAAATTAATTCCATCAAGTTATGGGCATTTACTCATTCACACAATTCACACTTATGCTACACACCATGTCAACCTAAACAAAACTAACAACATGACATACAAAATTTGCATTCATGATGACAATAACAATACGAAGCTCCCCACACTTGGACTATATATTGTCCTCAATATGAGAAGAACAAACAACACATAAAAGAAGCTAAAAATGACAAAAATAAAAACAAAAGAGAGAGAGAAAGGTTAGAGCATGAACTCGTTACGATAATTGAGGTGGTAATGGTGTCAGAGACGGTATCTGAATGCTTTGAGCAGCAAAGTATTTGTAAATTCTCTATATATCTCAGCGCTATTGTTGTTGTTCTTGTTCCATCTCCTTCAATAGTTTGTTGTTGTCTGAAATTGCATTCAACACCATTTCCCATCTAACAACTTCTTCTTCCTCAAACTCCTCACTGGTTGATTCTTTAACTTGTTGCTGAGGTGGTGCTGAGCTAGAGCTAGCTTGTCCTATCATGCACTTCACATGAGATTTAGCATTGATATCTCGAAGTTCCATATATAGGGATGTCAAGATCCTAGCTCTCGTTAAATGACGAGTACTAAGAAACTTAGGCATAAGAACAATTAGTCCATCATAATTGACACCATAATAATCAACAATGGCAGTAACCAAATATCTTATACCAAGATTACTGCTTCTCCTTTTTAGAGTAGCAATAATGGTATTAAAAATATATGTGGTTGTGCAAACTTGAATGTCATTGTCCATGTAGCACAAAATAAATAATTCCTAAACTGAGCACTTGATGCTTTCACTTTTATCACAAACAGTTTAACATATAAATTTGTGTAACAACAAGTGTGAAGGACTACGAATGATATTGTTATATGTATTCTTAGAATCAAAGTTTTCTAACCCAAATAATTGGGTCCAATACTGCTAGGCACGAAAATCATCATGTTGATCAACAATGGTTGATTATGGGATGGTTCAATTGGTATGGTTGACCCCACAATTGAAACCAAAATTCTTTAAGGTTACTTAATTCAAAATAAAGAGAGGTGAAAAATTCAAGGGTTAATTCCTCATATACAAAAAAGGTAAAATGCATGAACTTATCCCATTAAATTCTTCTACCTAGATTCTCAACCTTGTCTCTCAATCCAACTGTTTCTAAAATATCAAAGTTTTAACACATGAGATCTATCATTGATACCTCAAAGTTCCATATGTTGAGACGTCAAGATCTCAACTCTCGTTAAATGACGAGTATTAAGAAACTTAGGCATAAGAACAGTTAGACCATTATAATTGACACCATAATAGTCAGCAATAGCAGTAACCAAATATCTTATGCCAAGATTACAACTTCTCTTTTTTAGAGTAGCAATAATGGTATTAAAAATATGTGTGGTTGTACAAACTTGAATTTCATTGTCCATGCACCACAAAAAAAAATGATTCCTTCACCGAGCACTTGTTGCTTTTGCTTTTATGAAAAACAGTTTAACACATAAATTTGTACAACAACAAGTGTTCAGGACTATAAATGATATTTTTAGGTGTATTCTTAGTGTCAAGGCTTTCCAACCCAGTTAATTGGGTCCAATACCACTAGGCACAAAAAGATTAAGAGTGTAGCTTTAAAATGATTTTGAGTAATAGCAAGAGATAAGTAGATGATTTAAAGTTTTAGGCTCCATTCTATATAGTTTGCATAAGGTATTAGTGAAAGAAATCTCTTTCAATTTTTCTAGTGTGTTGAGCCTTTGTTTGATGTCTAATTATGGATAAAGGAAGCTTTAAGGGTGTTATCCTTGAATCAAATAAGTTTTCTCCAAGGCACCAAAGGAGTAGGGTGTTAAAGAAGGTGAAGATAGGACTTATTATTGAATGTTTTGGGGCTATGGCCATTTTGTGTAGTTCTATTATTCATAATAGCATTGAATTCCCTAAATTTGTAGTTCCATGCTCCATTTTCAATTATAACATTAACTTTAGCCTTTAGGAGAACTAAGAGTTTGAGATTGTTCATTCCTTTCAATCTTGTGGAGGGTACCAAAATCATTCCAATTATCATACCATAACTAAGTTTTATTCCTATTCACAATCATTATTTTCATCTTAAGGTTTATGAAGCTTCTAAGTTTTAACATTTGATTTATAGACCAAAAGAGAAGTTGCTAAGGTTTAATCCTCCAGAAACTTTAGCGGTTTAAGATGTATGCTTACATCTATTTCACCCAAATAGATTCAAACTCAGTAAAGAGCTTCTATATCCTCTTTCTAGTAACATCTTATTAAAGATTTTACTTGAATTTATCCCCAAACCCCCTTATTCTTTAGAGAACAAACCTTAGAAGACCTCACTTTGGAAATGAAATTTAGTTTTAAATTTCCAAACTATAGAAAATTCTTCATCAATTTTTCAATGTCCTTAATGAGATTCTGAGGAAGGAATAAGTGACAACACTTATATATTGAGGTTATCAAGCATTTAAGTGGTCAATTGTGATCTTCCATCAAAAGATAAGAGTTTATTGTTCCAATAACCAATCCCTTTGTGAATTGCATCATAAAGAGCTTGACAGTCTCTGTAAATGATCCTTCTATTAGAGATTAGAATAATTAAATATTTAAAAGGCAACTCTTGATAATTGAATCTTGAGATAAATCTAAGAGATGTCATCATCTCCTAAGCATCAACTGAGATAAGGGATTGAAGGCGTTCAGTAATTTTATAAAATATTTTGGTAGAATATGGATCAGCTTTATATAACAACATAAGATCATCAACTAAAGAAATATTGAGTTGCTTTAGTTTCTTATATATATTATGAAACCTGAAAGTTTTTTCCTACTAAGCTCTTTATGCCATCATTTTATAGAGTAACTCAATGCATAAGTTAAAGAGGTAAGGGATAAAGGAACATCTTGGCTTTATAGGAAAAACAATGTGGGTTCATCATTCATTAGTATGACAAATGAAGTGGTAGAGATATATTTTTCTATCCAATAGGTGAATAAGTTAAGAAAGCCAAGCCGATGATGAATTCTCATTTAATTAAATCGAAAGCTTTCTTAAAATCTAGCTTCATTGAGAAATTTTTTAATGGCTTTTTTCTTTTATAACTTTTAATGGGCTCTTGAGCTATCAATAGATTGTCCCATATACTCTTACCTTATATAAAAACACCTTAGCTTGGATTGACTTAGTCCTTCAATACCATCGTGAGTCTAGTAGTAAGTAACTTAAAAATGATTTTATATATGACATTACAACATGAGATCAGTCTATAATCATTTAGAGAACTAGGGTTGTGCTTTTTATAAATCAAACTCACATAAGTTTTGTTGAGCTCCTTTAGCAATTTTCCTTTAGAGAAGAACTCCATTACTACTTTAACTACCATGTCACTTGTACGATTCCATCTCTTAAAAAAAAGCTTTCGTTTAATACATTAAGTTCTAGTTCCTTGTTTTGGGTTGTCGTTGAAGAGAGTCTCTTTAATTTCAATGGCATTGAAAGGCTTAACCAAACATTCTTTTGTTATAAAGCAAGTGAGTCTACTATTATAACCCTGAGTACGTATTCATAGGAAAAGATAGTGTTGGGGGCTCCTAGGGAATGTTAGAAATAATTTATAGCAACTTTCTTCATTCCCTCTTGGTTATTGTAAAGCAAGTGAGTTTACAATTATAACCCTGAGTACTTATTCTTTGGAAAAGATAGTGTTGGGGGTTCCTAGGGAATGTTAGAAATAATTTATAGCAACTTTCTTCATTCCCTCTTGGTTGTTAGAAATGTTATCATCCTCATTCATCAAGGAACATATTTTACTTTGTTCCTTATATATAGAATGTAATTATAGAAGTAGATGGTATTTCTATCCCAATACTTTATCCAAGTAATTTGAGCTTTTTGCATTAAAATTGAGTGATGATTCTCTCAATATATGGTATACATATCAACTCCATTCCGTTCTCTAATTTTTAAGATGACATTCATGAGAGTTCCTTCTAGTTCTTTTTGGATAAGGTCAGTTTTTCTCTAGCCTTACTAATAGCAATATGCTTTACTTTCTCCATATGAATTTTTTTCAATTCACATTTCACAACTTATAGCTTTCTCATGCATTTGTTTGTCTTAAATCCTTCTATTTATGCGCTCAAACCTTTTTTTATAGCTTCTTCAAACCCTTTTAGCTAAGAGACTAACTTGAAATAATGAAATGGATAGTTCAATTTCCCTAACTTGACACCTAAGGATAATGATCTAGACATAATGGTAGCTAGAAAGTGAGCCTTACTTTTAGAGAATTTTAAAAGTCACAAAATGTTAAAAATGACAATATCTAGTTTTTTCTTAATAAGCCAATTACCACTCTAATTATTATTCTAAATGAGAAAAACACCATCACATTTTAAGTCGTGTAAACCTAAAGTGCTCAAATAGTTTAAACGATGAAGGTTCTCACTATCTTGATAACCTTAATGCCTTTAGCTTCTAAAGCCCTCATATTGATGTTAAAATCTTCTAACACCAGCCATGATGCTTTAACAAAATAACTGATGAAGATTAGATCATTATGTAGGTTTTGTATTTAAAAATCATAATTTGTAGCATATATAAATTTTACTTAGATGATATCTTGAACATAGTCAATGCTCACCTATATATGAATAATTTGATCAGTAACTATTATTAGTGCCCTTTAACTATTTCAGGCTTAAAACTAATGATCATTCTAATAATAATTAGTAAGGATCTTCCAGTTCTTGCTAAACAACTACTTACAATTACAATTATTATTCACCTTAACCTTTTATTTCCAAGAGGCCAATAATGTAGGGTTTATTTGATTACAAGCAATAAAATAAACCCTACATTATTAGAAGTAATCATTGATTACCTATTTTTTGTGAGTCCTTTAAATATTGTAAGAAATTATAGAGAGTTAAAGAGAAACTCAAGAGGCTCAGCCAAATACATCATATGGTACCAATCAAGCATTAGATAAGGCCAATTGTCAACTCTAATTTTAGCAAAATGAGCTCTATAAGGCTCCTTAGGACCTTATGTATAGGAGAATATTGCACATTATGAAATAGAAATATAGTGTTCAATGACTTAAGGAGGGGGGTAACAATACAAGCTTCTTCCATAAAGTCCTATTCTAAAGAAGAAATATAAATAAGATAATATCCCTCATAATTGAAGATGGTAGGGTAATTTGAGGGCAAGAGAAGTTAAAGAGTGTGGTAGTTGACTACTTCTAAAACTTACTGGGCTTAACTTCTAATAGTTGCCCATCACCATCGATATTAAACTCCTTCTTACTAAAGTTAATTATCGGAGAGCAAATTGAATTCCTCACTAAACCCTTTACTTTTTTATGAAATTGAATATGCGTTGTTTAGTCTCAATCCTAACAAGATTCTTAGGACTAATGGGATCAATGCATTCTTTTTATAAGAATTTAGGGGGATATTTAAGACACAACTAATGGTGCAATACTTGAATTATTCAATAATGGTAAGATAAAAAATCATACATATTTCATCCTTAAGTCTCCTAACCTATCCTTTAATTGGATATTTTCAAACCAAACATTGTAATAGAAATTTTTTCTCTATTCTATTTCTTAAACCAAACAAAATAATATTCATTATGCTCTATTCCTCATATTTTCTATTCCTAAGAATAATTTTTCTATTCCTTATCTATTCCATTACTTGAACTAAACACGCCGTCAGAGTTTCACAAAATATAGGGTGAAATTATTTAGTTGGTTTAAAATTTATTTCTAACAAATTTAGCATAACAGAAATCCTAACATGTTAAATGTGGCCCTTTCGTGTTTTGTTAACAAATCCCTTTTCTGAATTTTAAAATAATCTAAAAATATTTTTAATTTATAAATAATTAATTTTATTTGTTAATATTAACGAATGTTTGAAAAATTAATAAATAGTGAGGCTTATTCTGATAGGCCAGCCAATGCTTATAAACCCGTACAAGAATCATATTCGATTCCCTCCACCCTCTTCTTTTCCTAAAATTATTTATTTAAATAAAAAGGAATCAAATTCAAGAGATAAGAAAAATCCTAGCCGTTAGTTTCTTAGACACTAATATTCGGTAAAAAGGGAGGATGAAGTAAATGAACAGAGGCGAAAAAAGCATTAGGGTTAGCCATAGCCAAAGACGAAGCCGAAGCCGAAGCCAGATCGCGAGATTAAGGAGAGATTGATTGTTGAAGAAGAGATTAATATTAATTAGTGTATAACTGTTATTCAAGGATTTACGAATTGTTTAGCTGCAGGAACAAGTATTCCTTCTTCTTCCAATCTGGCTACAGTGGGGTTAGTTTTCTATGTATAAAAATTTATTCTTTTGTAAGTTATAATTTATTTCCTTGTCTTCGTCGCATATGGATTAATTGAAAATACTTTCTCTTGTGTTATTCTTTTTGGTTTATGCGACTTGGAATTCATAGGATTATCATTTATGATACCTTCTTCGGTGTTTTTTTTCTTTCCTTTTTTTGGATGTGTTGATCCTTTAGTTTTGTTGAAATTATTTTGTTGATGAATCAACCTAGAACCCAGAACTGAAGCTAATAAGAAAGTACGTGATTGAATTGATGTTTCATATGATTTTGTTTGTTCGTTTGTGAGATTTGGATTTGCATTTCATATGGTATGTGAATTCTAATTTATATATTGCTTAATTTTTTCTGGTTAATATTATTGTGGTAACAATTTCTTTGAATTGGGTCCCGAGGTGAAATTATACTTTAAATAGCTTCTTATGCGATTTCACTGAGGTGAAGTTTTCCTTCTCTATTGTGTTGATGATCTGGAGAGGTTCACATTCTTTATCCAGGTTCTTTTTCCAGGAGTCAATAGTTACAGGGCTTATTTAGACTTTCTGTTTTGGAATCTTGTGTTTTTATCTGCAAACTTCATATATTTCTACTCTTCCTTTGTTTATCAGGCCAGCATCTCTTATGCATCCTAAGAATTGTGTTCTCCTAGTTGACAAAGATTTTGGTTCACTCTGGCCGCAACAATAAAGATAAAGTCTTCTCGCACCTGTAGGTGCGTGTCGGGTGATAACAAGAGGGTAACATTGATTTGTGCTTTGAGGAGATCAAGATCATCTCATGTTTGGAGATTGTGCAGGGTGTTGGAGGGTCTATCACTTGATTATGGCTAAGATCATCCATTTATAGGGGACAGAAGCTTGATGGTATTTGATATTTTAGGTTCAATGAAATAGAACTCTGATATTGCCTTTAGCCTGTAGCTTCATTAATGTAATACACAAGTGGGTCAAGTTTGAAGGTAACTCCTGCCAGCATTACTATAATGGTTAGGTTTTCCTGTTTCAATTCTCACATCCAGACTGACAAGGCAAAGGTTAGTGGACAAGTAATTGAAAATTGGATAGACCACAATTGCTTTTTGTTTATGGCTTTTCTGATCTACATGTTTCCCTTCTCTCTCTTGTAGAAATCGATTGGACCTTCTGTTGAAGCAATGAGCAAGACTTTGGAAGATTCTTCTCAAATAGCCTCCAAAATGCTAACAACTAAGTTTACGAGCTTAAATTCCTTATTCCTGAACACAAAAACAGACCCTGTTGTATCTGACTGTGTAAAGGATGCTACAAGTTCTGTGGCTCTAGGACCAAAATTGAAATCTGAGGAAGTTAAGGGCGATAGGATAAGGCTTATTAAGAAGAGTCGATCTCTAGGAAGTGGCTTATGTCATGAGGGCAGAATCCTTTGTGAAAATGATACGGAGTATGAGATAGAGCAAGAATTTTCTAGTGATTCCCTTGATCAAAATGGGTTGCTTGGGGTTAGTGGGAGCAAAGAAGAGGGAGTAACCCCCACGAGTCTGGATGAAAAAGCTTTACAATCAGAAACTGTTCAAGTAAGTTCTGATCTTGTCAATGAAGAATCCATATTCTCAATTGAGGATCCTCATCATTATGAAAAGGGAAGTCCTGAAATCTTTGAAATTTTATCCCATGAAGATGGCAATGCATCTTGCAACCACACACCTCATGCTCCTCTAATGATCGTAAAATCCTACTCGATGCCGGAAATTGCTCCTACTCCCACTTCTCATGGGTTTTCTAATAAGTTTGCAACTCATTCAAGATCATCTGAGGACCTGCGTGTTCTGGACTTGAGGAGGAAAGATGTCTCAATTTGTGAAGTTGTAAAGCCAACAATACAAGAACATGGAGCAGATGGTAACCTCGATAGGATGGATGGAAATAACTGTCAAATTTTACTTGACGAGGGTTGTGATTCTTACAGTTATTCTGCTCTGGCCAAAGATTGGATAGTTCCAGTTATGGATGAGTTGACCTCAACAAAAAGTATCCAGGATGATTCCACTCAGCAGTGGGATGAGGTATGTGACAGTAATTTTAAACTCAAGCGAATTAATGAGTGGGTTAATGATCTTCAACATTGTGAACCAATGGAAGAGAAAATTGATCTGCCTGATGCTAATGAGTTAAGAAAGAGAAACTCCACTACATTGAATAACTTGATTGCTGCAAAGGTGGATAGTGTGGTCACTCCGGAAATGGAAGCTGCTAAAAGATACATTTCTTCTTTGAGTCCCTCTGCAACCATGGCTCAGCTGTCAAATCATGGATTAGCTGTGATACCATTTCTTGGTGCATTTGTTAGCCTGAAGGTCCTTATTCTATCAGGGAACTCGATAGGTTTGCATCTCTGGCATCATTCTTGAATTTTAGTTTCTTCCTTGCATGGGGTGTGTTTGTGGAATAATCTTGATATATGAAAATTCTCAAATATCCTAAACAAGTTTTCATGCTCTTTTTCAGGAAGGATTACAACAGGTGCCCTCCCTCGCGGTCTTCACGTGTTAAATCTTTCAAAAAATAATATTTCTACAATTGAAGGTTTACGTGACCTGACCCGACTTCGTGTACTGGACTTGAGCTACAACCGAATATTAAGAATTGGACATGGTATGACATGAATTTCCTTGGAATTTACTGATTGATAACGTTCTTACATTTGCTATTCTTTTAATCATTGTCAATACTTTTTTCCTTCACAATTTTTTTTTCTGTTACAAAAGGTCTAGCTTCTTGTTCCTCCTTGAAAGAGTTGTACTTGGCTGGAAACAAAATAAGTGAGGTAGAAGGTCTCCATCGTCTATTGAAACTAACAGTACTGGATCTACGATTCAACAAAGTCTCTACAGCCAAATGTCTGGGCCAACTTGCAGCTAACTACAATTCATTGCAAGCTATCAGCTTGGAGGGAAACCCAGCTCAGAAGAATGTTGGCGATGAACAAATCAAGAAATACTTACAAGGCCTTCTTCCTCATCTGGTTTATTTCAACCGGCAGTCCATTAAACCTAACGGATTTAAAGATGCTGCAGATCGTTCTGTTAGGTTGGCCGTCAGTTCCCATCACTTTGATCGTGGTCTTAGGTCCGACAACAAAGCTGTGAAAAAGGCTAGCCACGGTCATAGCAGCTCAAGGCTGTCATCTTTGTCAACTAATGGCCGTAAAAGTCAAGCCATTGCCTCTCCAAAACGGTCCAGAGGTAGGCATGCTCGTCTGCCACCAGCTGTAACAAAGACAACTGAACATCATCATCATGCTATTGATTTTGGCAGTAAGATTTTCAAAATTAGAGCACAGCATGCAATGCGGAGGAGTCAAAGCGAGGGAACTCTGGAAGCTCTTTGAGATATTTTCTATTGAGATATTTTCTATCATTTTGCTACTCTAGCTCCTGGAAGTTTGAGACATGGTTTTTATGTAATTGTTATTTATTAGTTGGAAGAGTCTATGTTTTCCACGTTGCTCCCAAGTTTCAGTTTGATATCCGATTGTACTTGGTCTTGCTTGTTTTAGTCCCACTGTCTGCGTCCTAAAGTGTTAGTAATTTCGATGTTTCCATGAATGTTATATAAACTATGTCGACAAATGACTGTCCAGTTTCCATGAATGTTGTTATATATACTAGTTAGACAAATGACTTTCTCTAGTTTTATTCATATAAAAATGACTAGCATTATGCGTCACACTAATTGAAACATTAAGGAAATGCGTGCACTTGGTAGAATATTTGAGAGTAAGCCCATATGCCCAAAGGTAAGGTTTTTGAAACGAGGACTTTGTGATTCCTTGTGGTAAGCTGGTTTTGTATTGAGTTTACTGGAAATGTGCGAGGAGATAGAAGTGATACGAGGCGTTATCAATTGTACCATGCTAATTACTTTAGAAATCAACACTAGAAAGCGCTTAGGATATATGAAGATTGTCGAAATTGGAACAGACAGACTTAAATGATCGGATGGAAAACCAATTGCAGACCATAGTTGATGTACAAACATGCCGTGATTAACGTAGATGAGCAATGTGCAGTGAATTTCAACTCCAGGGGCAAACGTAAAAGCATACAATTTATATTATCTACCACCAGAACTATCTGATGCAACAATGGTACGGGAAAGGGAAATGACAAGGAATTCTTGAACACCCTTCAATTATTTGCGGCTGTTGGTCACCAGACAGGCTTTCCATTCCATCTGATAACAAGAGATGAACACGAAAGCATAAGCATAATATTAATAACAGCAATAGGGTATTTCGACACAAATATAACAGATACAGATCGTAGACAGATCAAATCAACCGTTGAACGTATAAGTTTCATCCATCCTTTCAGATCACAGAAATTCTAACGCTCAACTATGGAGTATGCTTTTTCCTCCAATTATTCTAAGGATCAAAAGCTTTTTATAGTCCCTCCCTGCAAGGGAAAAACAACAAAACATCACACAATATCTATCACAAATAATCAAGATCAGACCTTTTGGTTCTTCAGAAGCGTCATGATACTCCTGTTCCTCCTCGGGAACTGGATGTAGATCAATTTTATATCCAACAACCCCTACTTGCTTTTCAATGCCACCTTCACTTTCTCCTTCTTGATCATAGCGTACCACAATCACAGGCAAATACAATGATGGACACAGTAGTCACTAACACTCCCAAGCCTCCCTTTGTTATTCCTCCTACTAGCAGCCCCAAAACCTCTGCTCCCCATAATCACAGCACTTAGCCCCAGTCTTTCTACCTCCAAGCACAACCTTTCCTTCAAGTCATGGTCTTTGACTATATGTATCTTGAAAGGGAGACCCGCTTCGATCAGGGGTTGAGCTAAACTGTTGGATTTTGTGGTTGTGAACGTGTCGAAATCGTCCTCCAGCTTCTGGTGATCGCTTTGGTTAATTGGAGGCGAATGGAACCCCAGTCAACGCCGTAGAGGACGGAGGTGGGTCGGACGTGGAGCAGGATAACGACGTCGCCTGGACGGAGGTAATTGTTGACTGCCCACTTCACAGCGAAAGCGCTTTCGTCGCTAAGGTCGACGGCGATGGCTATGCGACGCTGGTCATGAGAATTCATGGTGGACTGCGATACAACAAATGTTGAAGGGACAGAGAGTTTGTATTCTGTTGACTTTTGGAGTAACTAATCCCAATTACTTATCCATCCAATCAGTCGTACGGATTCGCTTAGTATAAAATATCTTATCGGTTTCATTCGTATCCTTAAAGTCATATGTATCATGGAGTCGAAAACATGTGTGTGATTCTTCTTCTCTCTCTCTTCTTTCTGTTATATTTCCCGGTTGCTCCTTCAACCAGAGAAGATGGGATGGGACTATTGTTTTCATATATCCGAAAATCTGAACTTAGATAGTATGATCGACATATTATATATAGCACCATTGAAATAATCACTTATAGATTTAATTTCTTGCTTTCATAAAGTAGAGGATATTTGTAAGTAAAGACCAACACTAAGCTGAACATTAATTAATCTTCAAAATAATAACCACCATCTTTTAGAATTTCAAAGGATATATTTTATATATTGAAGTTTAAATCCCTAAATGCTCTTTAACATTTGGAAGTCAAGTAATGTAACTCAAATTTACCAGGTGTATATAATGTTTATCATTTTCCACTCAAACATGATGAATTAAATAATTAGTAATGTAACTCAAATTTACCAGGTGTGTATAATGTTTACATTTTCCACTCAAACATGATGAATTAAATAATTAGAATTTTGCAATTTCTCGTGCTTATCCAACAAGCTATATAAACAGCATACAACAAGAGTTCATTGTCTTATATTTATTAAGAATATAAGATATTTCGATTAAGGAATCAATCTTTGGATATATTTAGTATGATATATCCTAGGTCCTATCTCGCATTTCATTTACTTTATCTTGTAACTAATATATTTAATTCTCTTCCTAAGAATTAGTGACCACTTTTGAGTACATATTTTTTTTCTTATACAAGTTACAAATCAAAATTACCTTCCTCTTTCCTAAATTCTCTTGAATTGAATTTGGTGCTTTCTTAGAATTGTTCGATAAGATCATATGACAAATGATCTTCTGGCAACATTTTACGATAACAGACCTTAATTTTAATTCTAAATAATTAGACAAGAGTCTTAAAGTTATACTATGAGGCTCATTTAAAACTCTATCGTATCGCAAAGTATAAGTTGAGATTTTATAACTTACATTAATCCCTTTTGATGATCATTTTGCATATATAGTAAGGGTCATATGCTATGGTATTAACTCCTTTTCATTTGGGGTATGCACTTTTTATTAATACAATAATAGATAGATGTTAGTTTCAATATACTTAATGTTTAACTTAAGTTCACAAGTCCACTCATAAGCTCATCTTTTTAAATTCTTGTATGACACCTTGATAGTTGTACATTAGTGTGTGTTTTTCTAAATATTTAACATGTGTTTCTTGTATAATAGGTTATTATTATTGTGTTTTAGGACTTATTTTGTATTTTTATTTAGTTTGATCTTCATGATTGTTCTTTTATGTTTAATGTTGATTTAGGGTAAGAATTGATCATTTTGATGTAGGAATGAAGGGTGGCCACCTTTTTGATTGAACTAGGGACCAAGAGAGAAGAAGAGAAGTGGATGAATTGTAAGACAAGAACCCACGATTGTGAAATTCATGCTAATTCTCACGATCGTGGAATCCCTAACCTAAAGAGACACACGAGTTTCACTTAATTTTAGGTTTTTGTGACTATACAAGGGCATAAATCCCTAGAGCCAAAGAGAGGGTCGTGAGAACTTGCCTCCTTGAGCTAAAAAACATATTTAGAGCCTAGAGAGAGGTAGAGAATCTAGATTTTCATTCCAAATTGGGCAAAGAACACATCAACTCCAGATTTTCCAAATTTGGGCAAAGGAGAGGAGGAGCTTGCTTCATCTAGTTCTTATTTCGTTTTTCTCTTCTAGCATCTTGATTATGGATTTTCTAGTTGTTGAGAAAGTTAATGACATTATGAGTGGCTGGGTTATTTGTAGATATTACTTTTGAACTACTTGTTGAACTCTTACTTTGTTGATTTGAATGAATGATGCTTTTGATGAATGTTGAGCTTATACCTTGCAATATATTGAGAAATTGAGTTGGGTAAATTGTGTAGGGCTATACAATGAGATTGGTACCCTATAGACCTACATTCATCAAGTTAATTGATTAGTTAGAGAGAGATCTTAGTAATCAATTAATTACTTATAGGATAACTTCATAACTAGTTGAATTGGTGGATTGATTTTGTAAGAGATACTTAATCATTTCCATTTTATTTAGCTGGGGACAATTAATTACACCTTGAGATAGGGTAGTTAATACATGAGGACATCTTTGGTAAGGCACAACTCAATTAACAAGGTAGGAGGGAGACAAGATAGGAAAAAGTGATCTCTAATTGTTAAATTTAATGCTCCCAGTTTCTGCACTTTTGCTTTATCATTTGCTCATTGTTAGTTGTTTGGTTTAATTTGTTTTTTAGGTTATATTCATTAAAATTGCTTCTCAAACGAAGCAACCTTAATTAGGTAGCATCTAAACACAATCTCTGAGGGATCGATATCTATTCTTTACTACAAGTTACACCCATATATTTTTCAATTTTAAGCGTAAACTAGTAAATTGGTTTTGCAATCAACAGTGCACTAATCAAAAATAAAGAAAAAATTTTGGTTTATTATAATACTGATGCTTCTAATATGGTAAAAATGTACACAAATTTTATTTAAATTATTTTATAAAATTATAAAATGAGTTGAATAATGTAGTTAATTATTTGTCACTGGAATATTTATTGCAATCAAACTAAAGTATATTTGTTAGTCTCCTTATACTTTATAAATCTCATTTTAAAAAGATAATGGTAGTATGAATTATATTTCTAATTAATTCATGTGCAGCTAAGATCAAAAATTTTGTGCATAATCATCTTATATCTTAGTTAAGAAAGTAAGAAATTGGATTGAAATTGTGTGTCCTATTGTAATTAAATTTGCACCTATATTTATAACTTTTAAAAAAATGTTTATGATCATAAAGAAGAGCTTCAAAACTCACTTCTTAATTCATAAGTTATCAAAGAGTATAAAAGGAAAAGGGTATAATATTATTATCTAGGATACTAAATTTTGGGATTATGCTTTAATTACGGTGAAGATTATGACTCCACTTATAAGGTTAATAAGGATGTCGACTCAGATAAAAAGCCATCTCTAGCTTATATATATTATATTATGCATAGAGTTTACAAGGTAATCATGAATCTTTTTAAAGAGAGAGAAATTATAGAAGCTTTTTACAGATACTCTTAACTAGAAATGGGAAAAACATTTTACTCAAAAGAATTATTAAATAACTTTGTCAATTTTTTTATATAGTAAAGATGTATGTACAAATGATAATATTATGTGTGATCTTTTTAAAGTGATTTGAATGCAAAGACATAAATTAAGCTGTCAAATAAAATTCAATTTTATCATTGAAGGTTGAGGAAGGTTGGCTAGACCATTTGCAAGGAGAGAACTTGTAACGAAAAAGATGTAGTTTATGAAGTTTTCATAACTTTAGATTCATTCTTTACTGATTAATATCATATTTTGAATTTTTTACTAGAACTCTTACTTTAAAATAGAGATAAGTGGTGGAGATTGTTTAATAAAATGTTCAAATATTAAAAAAACTTATTATTATATTACTCAATCAAACAATTTCAATATAAGGTTGTGAATATAATTAAAGTGCTTTTGAATATATTCATACGAATATATGAAATCATTTAGAACATTAGATCCAATGATGTTATTTACGTTATCTATAATATAAGGATGAATAATAGGTATTTTTTGATTAAATTTTTATATCTAAAGTGATTTTATTTTTATTAATTTTTCAATTATATTTTAGAGTCAACTAAGAAGAGCATATAGATCAAGTTGATATTGTTCACATTAATTGTTTGATTTTTGTAAAACAATCATTAGTTGATTTTGATTACAGTGAACTTGAAAGAGCGATTTATGAAGAAAATATATTTTTTATAACAAACAAATTACTACCATCTACCAATGGTAAGTTATTTTCTTATTTTAAATATATTTAAAAATAAAAGTATGATATATTATAATAGAAATAATTTAATAAATTACTAATTTATAATGTATTTAATTATAATAGAAAATGTTTATGTAGATACTTTGTATGAAAATTTAGTTTATGAGTCTTTAAATATTATTAAAAAATTTAAAATTGTTG
>JANKYF010000009.1:4089105-4100819 GCA_029829435.1 Erythroxylum hondense
AAGGGTGTATAAATTGTAATTGAATTATGAGATTTTGATGAGGCTATTGAGTTATGGTATTGCACATGGATATGTTAGATAAAATTTGTATGTTCAATTGAGATATAAGCATGATTTGTATATGGAAAAAGGTGAGTGAACATGTATTGGACATTGGATAGTGCGATGGTATGTGAATGTATTTGGATTGAGGAATGAGAAAAGAGAGAAAAGGAAAAGAAAAATTTATACCGGATTTAGAATGTCTTAAGGTTTCCAATGCAATGAGTTTTTCTAAGTATATGTTTTCGGATCCGCTTTCGTTTGTCTCAGTGTTTGATTTATTTCGATTCGATAGTATTCGTATTCGCTTTGCGATTTCTTCTGCTTTTCCGGTTGAGATTCGGTTCATTTTGCGCTTTGCTTTCGCTTTTGCTTCCGCATCTTGTGTTTTGGTTATTTGATTCGAATTCGTTTTGGTTTCGATCTCGTTCGTTCTTCCGCTTTTCCAGTTGGGATCCAGTTTTCTGGATCGGGTCCCAACATATAAGATGGCATTTTGAACACGAACAGGAAGATGGAATAATGAGTCATCCATCAGATGCACAGACATGGAAGCATTTCAATAACACCCATCTTGATTTTGCAGTTGAATGTCGAAATGTTACGTTGGGATTATCAACGGATGGATTCCAACCTTTTAGTCAATCCGGACAGTAATATTCATCATGACCAATCATAGTGACTCCTTATAATTTGCCTTCGTAGATGTGTATGAAAGAGGCATATATGTTCTTGACAGTGATTGTACCAGGGCCTAGTAATCCAAAGCATAAAATTGATGTGTTCTTACAACCATTGATAGTTGAATTGCAGAATATGTGGGAATATGGTGTTGAAACATATAATGTCTCTCTAAAACAGAATTTTGTATTGCGGGTAGCTTTGATGTGGACCATTAGTGATTTTCCTGCATTTGCCATGTTATCTGGATGGAGCACAGCAGGAAAATTGGCTTATCCTTATTGTGGAAACGATTCTGATACTTTATATCTTCCAAAAGGGGGAAAAGTGTGTTGGTTTGACAATCACAGGAAATTTCTTCCTCCAGATCATCCATTCAGATGTAATAAAAATAAGTTCATTAAGAATATGACGGTGAAGAAAACTTCGCCCCCTTACAAAGATGGTGAAGAGGTATTACTGGAGATTGATGAATTAGGCTTGTTGAAAGTTACAGAATTTGAAACTGATGAAGTTAATACAAGCATCAGTAAAAATTTTGGTTGAAGAAAACGAAGCATCTTCTAGGATTTGCCATATTGGAAAACAAATTTGATACGTCATATTTTAGATGTTATGCATATCGAAAACAAAATTTTGACAATATGTTCAATACCATAATGAACATTGAAGGGAGGACAAAAGACAATGCAAAATCACGAGCTGATTTGCAAATTTTTTGTAGAAGGAATGAGTTACATAAAGATCTTCGCACAGGTAAATATCTGAAAGCATGTTACACGTTGGACAAAAAGCAAAGAGAAATATTGTGTGAATGGTTGAAGGGTTTAAATTTTCCTGATGATTATGTCTCAAAATTGGGAAGGTGTGTGGATATGAGGAAGTACAAATTATTTGGGTTGAAAAATTATGATTGTCACGTGTTTATGCAAAGGTTAATTCCAATCGCATTTCGGGAGTTGCTACCGAATAAGGTTTGGGAAATGGTTACAGAAATAAGTTTGTTTTTCAAAAGTTTAACATCATCTGAAATCAAATATAGTGACATGGAAATCCTAGAAAGGGAGATTCAAGTAATTTTGCGCAAGTTAGAAGCAATTTTCCTCCAACCTTTTTCGATTGTATGGAGCATTTACTTGTGCATTTAGCATACGAGGCTAAACTGGTTGGTCTAGTTCAATATCGATGGATGTATTCGTTTGAGAGGTAATTCACATTCAAAATTCAGTCAATGAAGTTATCACATGTTTTAGCTGTTACATTGTAATACTCATATTTTGTAATATAGGTATTTGCATCACTTGAAGAAAAATGTGAAAAACAAGGCTAGAGTTGAAAGTTCCATTTGTAATGCTTATTTAGTTGAGGAGGCTAGTACATTTTGTGGACATTATTTTGCACCACACATTCACACAAGAGCAAGAAAAGTTCCTCGTAATGATGACAGGGGAGGAATCAGTTATGCTGATGGTAACATATCCATTTTCATCCTAGGCGATCATATGGTCGTGCATCAAGAAGAATGTTAACAGAGCAAGAAATTGAGGCTACCCATGGTTAAATTTTATTGAACTATCAAGAGGTTAAACCTTTCGTGCAGTAAGTTCAACCACATTATATCGATAGTAAAATTTTGTCTTTTTCATAACTAAATTACATGATAACATAACAGGATGTATGAGGCATTGTTACGCGAGATCATGACAAACAACACATAGGATGAAGTAAATAATGAGGTTGGACGACACTTTGCACGATGGTTCGAGAGATATGTTAGTTTCCCCTTACAAATATTCCTATAATAAAATTATGCACTTCAAGTGTTGAAATAACCTGATGTATTCATTGATATTGAAATCATTTTTTTTGTAGGCCTTAGAAAATCGAATAGAAAACAAGTTCATTTCTGATCTTACTAAGGGACCTCTACGAACTGTTAAATCATATCTAGTTTATTTCGTTAATGGCTACAAATATCATACAGAAACTCATGGTCATAGAATGGCAACAATAAATAGTGGAGTTTCCATACAAGGAGAATTCATAGATTACTATGGTAAAATCATTGAGATACTAGAAGTTGAGTACCCTGCATTGCCAATCAAGCGAACTGTGTTATTTAAGTGTGATTGGTTTGACCTCACTCCAAATATTGGAACAAAAGTCCATAGCCGATACAATCTTGTTGAAATCAACTCACGCAGAAGATTGAAACATTTTGAACCTTTCGTTTTGGTTATGCAAGCGAAACGGGCGTGTTATGTCCCTTTTCCTAGCATACGACGAGATAAGTTAGATGGGTTGGCGGTTTGTAAAGTTAAACCTAGAGGTGTGTTTCAATCACATAGAAAAGGAGAAAAGATAATTGAAAGTGAAGCATTTCAAGAAGATGCTTATTTTATAAATGCATTTGTGACATATGATGATAATGAACCATTGCACGATCCATCACATGAATATCAAGAGATTTCATCTGGAGAGGAGGAAGATGGTCAAAGATCTGAAGAGGAGCCGGATTTTGATTCATATTCATCAGAAAGTGAAAATGATTGTAATTTATAATTAAGTTATGATAGCGATTAATTTGTGTATGTAGTAGAAGATTTAATTTCCTTTGATAGTAATATATATGTACTCAAACTTTTCAATATATTCTGTCAAATTTTTATTTCCAATTCTTAATCAAGGAATGTCGACTTGGCGTCTAGTTCGGGATGGAAGTAATTCATTCCGCTGGGAGGAATGTGGTAAAATTGTCCCTGCCTAAAGAATAAAGGATGCTACAACAATCTCCACTTCTTTAAGTAATGATTGTTTGCCTTCCATAATCGATCTTCTACTTGAAGGTGTATAGTATCATCTGAACAACATCACTTTCCTTATTATATACATCTCAATTAAAACATATGAAGTTGTTATATTAACATTTCATGGAATATATTACATGTTTTAAGCTTTAATGAATCTCGAAGATGACATGTATGCCGAAGGAGGCGGGAGTAATGACACAACGATCGATGAAGGATTAGGCAAATCGGTTGGTTTGGAAAAGTTGGCAATTCCATAGAGCTCATCTCGAAATTCATGTACATATACATATTCAGGATAGGTTCCATTATCCCTTTTTAATATGATAATATGTAAGTTCCTTTCTATTGTGTTGTAGGTAAACCATTTCCGAACGTTTCACCAACAAAATTAGCAATAGCGGAAATGCTGTTGCAAGAAGGTATTCAAAACTAAACACATACGGGAAGAACATTTATTGTTTCCATTGGAGCGTTCGAACATGTGAGGAACCTCCTCGAGAATCCAGCTATCGGGGAGTCCTTCACCTTTAACGACTCTCATATTACTTAGAATCCAAGAAAAAATTAATATCATTGTCATGTATCTCTGCAATACACATGATTGTGTTACAAACTAGTTATATTATTGTACTATGACTGTAACAATGTTTCTCATTACTAAATTCGAAGTTATGATATGAAACAAATCACATGAATTCCTTTTACATATATTGTGTAACATATTAGATTTAGAATCAAATTTAAATATTTATAGGAGAATTCAATAAACATATTATTTCAGGTACAAATATAGGACCAAAGAGACAACGTCAGATCATACGGCCCAGGCTTAAAAGCATGTTTAGAGGGACTTACTGTGAGGGTGGCCCATCACAAACTCCAGCTACAACTGAGTCACCACCACAACCTCCAGCGCCTACAGTTGCAGGAACATCGTCACCTGCAACTGGTGATACACAACAATCCAATACCCATATATCATCCAATGCAATTATGGAAGAGGAAGGAGACAAGATCCATCCTGGATTTGAGGGTCCTGATGGCAGAAAGTATATAAAAATATCCGATCAACAGTAAGTGAAATCACATCAAACACTATATATGTTTAGCATTAACTTATATATTTACATTTTTTGCAATTTTATTTATATATTTGTTTTTATATTAGGTTCATTCCATCTGGACCATGTTCAAGACAAATGACATCTACATTTAAAGAGATGATTGATTTAGAGGGTTATGCATGGAAGAAGATCTCTGAGGCCACAAAAGCATTTTACTATCAGGAGTTTAAGGTACAATATGTGATAAATATTTTTTTTCTTTTTGTTGTATACATTAATAACATACATATAAATAGATTATAAGTTATCGAATTTATTCTTTTTATTTTCAGAAACATTTTTACTAGAGTTCTGAACTCAATGGGATAAAACATAGTGTATGGAAGTCGTGAGCTCGTACATGTTATCGCGATTTTATTAATCAGATACACAATGCTGGTGTACGACCCTCTTTCATTTCTGAGTCCACATGGAGTCGTTGGCTGGAGTACTAGAGATCACCTAAGGCAATGCACATATCGGGCCATAACTCCACCTTCAGATGTGGTAGGAGAGGAGCAGACAGTCTTCCCGTTCATACGGGAGGATCAATTACTCATCGCGAGCATGCAGAGAGACTTGTAAGTATATAAATATTACATTTATATTCTAAATTTTTACTATGATATATTTAAATGTAAATTGATGTATGAATGTTGTGATGAACATATATGTGTAGTATGTCTAATGATCATGACTATGTGAAGTAATTTGCTGGTACCATTTATAGCTGTGTTGAGTACTTTGCTTTCTTGAACAGGGGGTAATATCATAAAAACAGAAGAGACTCTGCCGAAATTTGTATAAATTCTAGTTTAACTTATTACTTTTCATTCTTATGTAGGAAAAGTCTATGGGCATTAGGCCTACACCCCATCAGTTGTTCTTACATACTCACACTAAGAAACATGACGGTGTGACATTTGTGAACAGCCGATGTCGAGAACTAAATGTATGTGAATTTCATAGTTTAATATTCAATCTTAATAATTATCACTTACTAATTATAATATAAGCATTGCCTCTTAATAGGACTAAATACAACAAACAATTGGGCAACAGACGCAGGACGCACAACCTATTGATAAGACCCAGGTATATTTTGATGCAGTGGGTGGTAAGGACAGTCGGGGAAGGATCTTTGGCCTAGATTCATGTGCCAACACATTTTTTTCACACTCCTCTACTATGTCCACAACAGCAGCATCTAGTTTAGAGCCGACAACGCGACGTATCAGTCAGCTTGAGGCCACAGCTCAGACGTTGATGGAGGTAATAAGTAAGCTCAAAAATGACATGGACCAAATGAGAGCAAGGGATATAGACTCACATCAGTCATGCTCACCAGGACAATAGGATTGTTGTTGTCATTAATTTGGTTTTCATTTATGTAAACTGTAATGTTTTAATTATCAATTAGGAAATATTTGTTTCTTTTTATGATCATTTAACTTTCTTTATAAACAAATTCCATGGGCTCAAAATTTCAAAACTTATGTAACGATAATATATAATTGTTCAAATTGAAATCAAATTTCACGACCAAATTTTAGGAAATTTGTCATTCAACAAGACATTTACAGAGAATTGAAGGTGACTTCAACGATCTAACAGCTTCCACCTTTGGATTAAGCAATTAAGGGCATATTTGATTAAAGGGTTGCAATTACCGATGGAATGAACACCGTCGGTAATGTTTGTATGAATTTACAGACGGAACCGTCAGAATAAATCATTGCAATTTACCGACGGCTTCATCGGTTAAATCCTACTAACTATACTTATGATTCTGTTGGTATATGAATACCGACCGTATTGTCTAACCGTCGATAACAGATACCGATCATGCTCGCAGCGACATCTGACTCCGTCACACTATTCCGTCAGTAAATTTTGTCACCGACAGAACGTCTGTGGTTTTCGCCAGTAATTTCCATCAGAAATTGCCTTTCTTCTTGTAATGTTAACCTAGGTTATGTTATTCCTAATGATTACAAACCATTAATCGCTACAAGTGAATTTCAGCATAACAGTTACGAATTACGTTGAATACTCTAGCAATTAGTTTATAATAAAACGACCCACTGAATACATTAAAATCATTTTTTCACAATACCTAAACAATAAGCACCGGATAACAAAATCAATTCCTAAAGAGAGAAAGAAACAATAAATACAAAGAAAAAATACTTAACTAGGTCGTCGACGTCAATTTCACCTCCAAACCGGTGTTGAAATGTCTAGCCCTTCATCTTCTCCACAGGTCTCCAAGCATCGGCCAAGAATACTTTTGTTTCAGTGGAAAACTGAAGAGAAATAATCATGAAGCAGTTTTTGTTCAATTATTCTCTAACCCTCATACACTTGGAAATTGAAGAGGACCAAATGAACTAAATGATGTCTCTTTTTCTGCCCAGCCTCCTATCACACAACCTGCCTTTTCTATATTCCAAAACTATCTTAAAATCAATGGGACAAGTGGGACAACCAAAGGGAAGAAGGTGATTAGGCTGTTGTCAACTCCCTTCGGTTATCCCTCTCTAAGTGTAGTCGACAACTAAATGAATGGCTATCTTCTTTTGTTCCAAGAAGATTGGATGCTCTCTCGATTGCTCCTTCTTATCCTTTCCAAGGTGCAACCAACTCTCCACTTGATTTTTGCTTCAGCTTTCCCCTTATTTTATTCTCTAAGAAAAGTGGAACTTGTTTTGGTTATTCACTCTCGGTTATACTCTTTCCGATCCCTAAACAAAGACATCATTTCATGCCATTTTTCGTCACCATTTGTTTGCTTTTATATGAAAAATGTAAGGTTAAATGGGACAGCTATCCACACTCTCTTGGCAACATAAGGTGTCTCCAAATTCTTCATTTCATCTTACAGCCATCACACACATTTGGTTCTTCATTTTTATCCCAGTCGTCCGCTCCTTTGTTCTTTATACCTTCCAACCTTGTTTAAAATGGGGCAACTAAGTTTAAAAAGGGATATGGGATAGGTGTCTTTCAAAACAGAAGAGGACAAATGTGTTAGTGTTGTCCTTCTGTTTCTGTCCTTGGTGCTCTCCTTTAATTAAATTCATATCTTACATCATGCCGTGAGTGTGATGCTTCAACCCTCCATGTGCAGCCATCCACCATCCATCATATACCTTGTTTTATACTTAAAATGCTATGTTAAATGGATAGGTGGTGTGCGTGCTGTGTCTCACTCACATGAGACACCATGCAATCCTATGCACTCATAACTGTGCAGTAATTCCAATAGTCATGAGACACTTCATATCTTGATTCTTCACTTTGTGGTTTCATTTTCTTGTCTTCTCCTTGTCTTTATTTGCTCTAATCTTCTTCATTCTTGCTCCATGATGACAAGTGAGTGTAAACTTTAGAAAACGACCCAAGTATAGTGCTTTCGACTCACTTTAACTCCTTTGCTTCTGAATTGTGCCTAAAACCACATATGAGTCAAAGTGGGTATCTTAAACAAGTTCATGTCATTAATCGCTAAGTGTTATGGAATAATTATACAATCAATTAAGCACATATTAGAACTTTTCCATTTAAAATGAAATATCAACAATATGATGGCTCAAATATTCAAAACAATAGCTTCTATCATAAATATGTTCACTTAAGGAAAATTTACGATAGAATTACCCCACTTAAAAAGGAAAATGGAAATCATACTCAATCTTAAGCTGAAGTATTATAAGAGACTCTTGCATACTTCACAAACACACTTGGGACTTTTGAAAACAATTATTCTTCCTTGTACGTTCCTAAATCACTTATTAATGAGCAAAATTTTAACCAAAAGGTCAAACTTTCACTTAGGCCTTGAATGTCACTGATTTAGAGGAAGATTATTTGACCTCAAACCATAACAAAAACCTATTTCTTATTGCAATGCAATCTATATGATCATTTCCAAACTCCTAGCTTTTAGACTCAAGGCAATTTTGAAACATTACATCACTCATTTACAAGATGCTTTTATTAAAGGCCACTATATTCAAGAATTATTTAATAGTTGAAACAATAGACACTTTAATAAGAGTTATACAGTTAAGATTGACTTTCACAAGGTATCTGACACTATTAATTGGAACTTCATTCTAAATATATTAAAGGCCTTTGGTTTTCTATAAAGGTTTACACATTGGATTAAGCAATGTATTACATCAATCTCCTATAGCATCTTAATGAAATGGTAAGCCAACTATACTAATCAAGGGTGAAAAAGGTTTGGGGCAAGGTAATCTAATCTCCCTATATTTTTTCACACTAAGCATGAAAGTTCTTACCATACTTTTTGAACTTGTAATTAGCTAGGAAAAGTCCTTTAATTTTCATTTTAAATGCAAAACAATTGAGGATTTATAGTTTTATCATTTGGATATGAATTGTTACTCATTTTCGGGGCTAACATAAGCTTAGTTAGTGCATTAATGTCTACTATTTGCACCTTTAAAGAGTTAATTGGTTTATCCATAAACAAATATAAGAGTTAGCTATTTATATCAATTGGTGCTAATCATCTCTCTAATTTGCTTTCTAATTTGACAGGACTTAAGAACAAGAAACCATAAATCATATATCTAGGTGTACTTATCTCTTCCAAAAGAACAAATTATAGTGATTTTCAACCATTGACTAGAAGAATTAAGAGGAGAAGCAATAATTGGTGCAATATAAGTCTTTCATTCATAGATGGAATACAACTTATTAACTTGAAACTTAACAACGCTCATGTGTATTAGAAAGATCAATGCTTAATATGAATAAAGTTATGTGTGCTTGCCTAAGACAAAGTGGGAATGTGAATCATTTTCTTAAGAATTACTAACAAAGTTCAAATGATCAAGAGGATTTGAAGAATCCTCACTAATAAATAAGAAATTTGGGTAAGATGGATACATAAACACTAATTGAGGAAGGAAAACTTCTAGAATATTCAACCAAAAATAAACTTTTTTGGACAATGTTATATATTCTTAAGCTGATGGAGTAAATTAGATTGAAATTCAAGTATAGGCTTAGAAATGGCTTTTCTATATGGTTTTGTTAAGATAATTGGAGCAACATTAGCCCTTTATACAAGATTAATGAGCTCACATGCCTCATGAATTCCATTCTAGATGATGTTTAAGTGATAGAAGTATTAGATAACAATTAGAGCTGCCTTCATCAAAGGCAGTGGTTTGCACTTATGGTACATCTCCCTAACTTCAATCTTATCTTTAATTAAGAGGATTCAATACAATGAAGGAAACATACCTCAGGAATTTTTGCCAATATTTAATGCAAGTAGTTATTAAGAAACCAAACTCTTAGAATGAACCGGCACAAAACTGTATGGTTCAAACAAGCAAGTTCAAAATCTCTTTCATCCTATAATATGCTATAAGGGGAGGCTAGACACGATATATAAGCTTAGGGGCTGTCAAAACTTACCAAATTATTACATGCTATGCAAACACTAGCTTAGTTATATTAATCACCTCTTCCTCCATTGTAGCTTCTCCTCTTATATCTGGGAAAAGATGTAACAACTCTACAACCTCACTTCTCCCCTGATTAACTAGTAAGGGATTATTAACTGAATAAGTAGCATAATATATATGAAGGAGATTCCTTATCTATAAATTTCAATTGGAAATAATCGTTACACTCTTTATGGAGAGAAAAAGTAGACAATTTTTCTTAATAAGGTATTGCAAAAGCATAGAATTCGTAAGGCAATTAGAAGCTCACAAATCCATCTTAATTATAATTTCTCAAAAGAAAAGACAAGCTAACAAAGATAAGAGAATATGCAAAAGTATAGAAAAAATTAAATAAGCATAATTTATCTTGATTTTTCTTACTTATTAATTTTTAAATTACTTTAAAAATTATATGAATGTGAAAATAAAACATGTATGATAAAAGAATTTGTTATTAAAAAAAATTTCTTTAGGTCTAGTATTGCTAAATTTCCCCAAAACGTTGTTTAAGTCTAATATTGCTAAATATTCCTTTATTTTTATTTTCAATAAACTATAAGAAAAATGAATGATAAATAAAAGACTTCAAATTTTAAATCAAGACTTTTAAATAATTGATTAAAATAAGTTGAGCCAAATCATGTATCAGCAGAGTAATATGGGCTTGGGGAGAAAACCGTACCGCTATATAGTAATATAATTCTTATTCACAACTGTATTTCTAATAGTTATAAATAAACCTTAAAATAAATATTTCAGTAATTTATTAAATTATGAACACTTCGTTTATGAAACTGAAATAATAGAGATGTAGTTTGTACAGGGGAGTTAACGTAAAAGAAAGTTAAAAACAGTAGGCGTGCAGCACATGGTATACAATTGGTAGACTCACGAGGGAAGGACAAATAATTGAACGGTTTGAAAGACTGTTCCTGCGTTAGTATTGACCGACTTCACTGGTGAGTCGTGACGCTTCGGGTCAATTTTTGTCCCAGAAACGGATTAATTGACGGCATTTTCAAAGTAATAGACCAAGAATCGAAAAGTTGGAAAACCATTTGTCATTTGGACCAATACGTATGAACTCAAAAGTTTGCTACCAACTCAACCTGTGCCAATCTACGCATATGACGGCCTCTTCGGACTTGGGACTTCCCTTACACGCCGTGCATTTGGCGTCGCTTTGTAGACCTCTCGTTCCTTTACCCTGATTTTGAAATTTTGAATTTTGAGCGAGTTTAATCACCGCGATTTTCTGTATCACAATCTCTTCATTCCAGGTTTTCTCTTTATGAAATTTCATATTTGGATTTCGCAGAAAGCCATCCTTGTTATTGATGATTTATACCCTATAATCAAACGGTTTGATTGCAGTTTAGTTACAATTATATAAAGATATTTTTATCTTATACATATTTATATGATAAAATTCATGAAATAATTATATATTTTAAATGAAAATTTACTGAAATTATAATTATGTCATATTACATTTATGTATTATCCCTAAATTGTTCCTAGTCATTATTCTATTAAAATTAGACATTCATAATATCTAAAAAGACTAACACACATTACATTTTTTCTTT
>JANKYF010000009.1:4129570-4140077 GCA_029829435.1 Erythroxylum hondense
TTATGTTTTAGTATATATTTTCATTTGTTTTATGGTTATATGAGTGCCATTTTTATGTTTTAGATATGTGTTTTGAATTACAAGTGTGGAAGTAGGCGGAAAAATTAGGCAGTTCAAAAAGTTACAAAGCATAACAAGCCTACATTGATTGTCCTATTGAGTTACATGCTTATGTTGATTAGAGACATTACCATGTTTGACTGAGAGAAAAAGTGTTAAAAAATGATAATAAGAAACAGGATCATCAACTCCCATGTATTTGTGACTGTGTTGTTGGAAAATCACTATGATTCACCGACACATCCATCAACATGGCTATGTTGCTAGAGCTAAGTAAGCATTTGAGAAACAGTAAGAAACACAGCCACTATCACACTTGTGTGAGTGACCATGTTAAATTTTGTTTCCTTTTTCCTTGTTTTTCCAAAAAATTTATAGAACGCTACTTGCCTACTAACTAACCCATATTAGTGACCATATAGATTTCAAGTTTTTAAAATTTAAGGTCAACATGATCTTGTTAAGTCCCAACATGACCTTTTAATTTATCATTTTATTTTTAACGCAGTCTAGATAAATGCCCATGTTTTGGACATATACTTATCATAACATGTTTGAGATACATGCCTATGTAAAAACCTTACACGCCTATGTTACAACCTAACACGTTTGTATTATTTTAACGTTAACTCTAAATTGCTCAATATGGGGCAGTTATATAGTCATATTGCTACCCATTTTGAGCAGAATTTTCCTTTAAGTTGTAACTTGTTTCTCAGACTTTATTACTTGATTCGATGCTCCTCCACATCCCAATTGATTTCTCTTAAAATTTCATCAATTTAAGTTATGTTTAATGCTTTATTTCAATTATTCTTGATTTTTTGAATGGTTTTGGCGGAATTAGGTGTAGTAATGCATATTTTTGGTATCGTGGGGTTGTTTGGAATTACCTATGTGATTGGAAGAGTTTTAGGGGATTAAATGGTATTCTTAGGAGCTTTTCATTAATGAGTTTGAATTTGCTAGGGATTTCTAAGCTATTTTGCATATATTATTAGAAATTGGAATCCCTAGGACTATTAATTGGTTTGTATTAAATCAATTGTGAAATTGTTCATGTCTTTGCATGTTTTACATTTTATTGAGCTTTGGTACTATTTAATTTTCAAATGTTTAAACAATTTTATTTTAAATTTAATTAGGGTGTTTAGATAAATTAATTACAGTTGTTGTAATTAATTGAGGTATGGGGGTATTTTGTGAGAAGTTTGGATTTTTTAGATATAATGTTGTTATATTTGTGATATTTACACATTAATTTATGGTTTATTGGATTTGTTTATTTTTTATTATAACCCATAACAATTTGATTGTAGGATAATTTTATGGTGTTTTTTGTCATGGTGTGACTAATATCTATTATTCCTTTGTTTTGGCAAATTTTCTTCTTTTCATATTTTAGGGAATAATGATGAAGAGAGCAAACACACCAAACCAAAGGTGAGAAAAGGAGTTGCTAAGGAAAAGGCAAAGGGGCAAGGGAAGTTCATAATATCTACCTCGATAGCCGACGGTCAACACCTACACACCTTATGCCTGCTACACATCCTATGTTGCATTTTACAATGAGAGGCTGAGGTTGAAGCCTTACAGTGAGAATCAAATCATCAATCAACCACTACTATACTAAATTGGACTTGCTCAAGGAGTCTGAATTGATTAGTTTTGGTGACGAGATTGCTTCTTCACAATCAAGGAGCCCATATACAGAGAGTTAACCTTGGAGTTCTCCACCACTTTTATGATTGAGAAGCAACATTACACATGGGATGTCCATAATGCATTGTAGTTTTTGGTGCTAAGAGATATATGCAGTATGAGTTATACCAGGTTCTCATTGTATATGGGCCTATACTGAAAGAAGTACATTACTATCAAGGAGTATGCTATATTACCAACTCGCTTACTATTGAGATTTATAAAGAAGACACTATGGTAAAACATTAGTTATGAGTGGTCATATAATCTATCGAGGTCTAAGGTCTCAAGAGATAAATTACCCAGTACATGATTTAGAGCTTGTTGCAGTTGTATTTGCTATAAAGATTTGGAGACATTATCTATATGGAGAGACATTCCAAATTTATAATGATCATAAGGGCTTGAGGTATCTGTTAAGCTAGAGAGAGTTAAACATGAGACAAAGGAGATGGGTAGAGTTATTGAAAGATTATGACTGTATAATTGAGTATCATTTGGGAAAAGCCAATGTGCTAGCTGATGCTTTGAGCAAAAAGTTGAATACCAATGTAGCTCAGATTTAGTTATTGAGGTTGCCAAACTTGATTCAATTGAGAGCTTTGAATATGGAGTTGAATCTAGAGCATAATGAAGCATTAATAGCCACATTGAAACTGAGGCCAATGCTACATGTTAGAATCAGAAAAGGACAAAATAAAGATCTTGAGATAATAAAACTGATTAAGAAAGTTAACATGAATATATATTCTAAGTTTGAATTGAGAGATGAAACATTGTGGCTAAAACAAAGGTTATGTGTGCCTAATGTGGATGATCTGAGAAAGAAAATTCTAGAGGAAGCTCATATGGCCACCTATGTTATACATCCTGGTACTACCAAGATGTATAACACACTGAAGCAATATTTTTGGTGGCTTGGAATGAAAAAGTAAGTAGCAGAGTTTGTTTCTAAATGTATAACATGTTAGCATATTAAAGCTGAGCATCAGCCTCCAGTTGGAAAGTTACATTTGTTTCCTATTCCGGAGTAGAAATGAGAACGAATTACTATGGATTTCATAATGGGACTACTTAAGACTTTGAGGTAGAATGATGATATTTGGGTTGTAGTGGATCGATTGACTAAGTTGGCCCATTTTGTACCAATGAGAGAGAATAAATCACTATACTAGTTGGCCTGAAGGTATGTGAATGAGGTGGTTAAGTTGCATAGGGATTCGATGTCCATTGTATCAGACAGGGATCCCAGATTAACTTCAAAATTTTGGAAGAATTTACAGTCAGCTATGAGTTAAACTTCAGTACTGCATTTCATCCTCGAACAGATGGACAGAGTGAGAGGACAATCAAAATTATTGAGGATATGCTTAGCGTATGTGTATTGGAGTTTCAAGGAGCATGAGATCAGTATATAGCATTGATTGAATTTGATTATAGCAATCATTATCACAGTAGTATCGGAATGGCACCATATGAGGCATTGTATAGTAGAAAGTGTCGATCACCTCTTTATTGGGATGATGAGGGCTTAAGAATGGTTGAAGGTCCAGAACTGATACAAGACACTATGGATAAGGTGAAACTAATCAGAAGTCGAATAAAAGCAGCTTGTGATAGATAGAAAAGCTATGTGGATCAGTACAGAAGGGATATGGAATACAATGCGGGAGACAGGGTGTTTCTAAGAGTGTCGCCTTGGCGAGGGGTGTTGAGGTTTGCTAAAAAGGGCAAGTTGAGCCCTAGGTACATTGATCCGTATGAGATCCTTGAGAGGATAGGACCTTTGGCATACAAGTTTGCTTTGCCTAATGAAATGTATCAGTTGCATAATGTGTTTCATGTGAGCATGTTAAGAAGATACAGATCTAATCCAACATATATGTTGCTGGCTCAAGACAATGAGGTTGATAGCAATCTAAGTTATGTCGAGGAGTAAATAAAGATAGTGGGTTATAAGACAAAGCAGATGAGAAATAGAGTGATTCCATTAGTGAAAGTCCTTTGGAGAAATTACTCGGCTAAGGAAGCAACTTAGGAAACGGAGGATCATATGAGGAAATAATATCCCCACCTATTCGAACCATCAAGTAAGAATTTCATGGACGAACTTTCTTTTAGGAAGGTAGAGTTGCAACATCATGTTACTTATGATAAGGTTAAAATAGTGTTTATAAAAGATTAATGAGAAAATAGAAAGCATAATTCATGCTTATGCATAATGTGGCATACACATACACGAGAATATTGATTTTTGCACATTAATATGGTTGTACATTCATTCATTGACATGTCCTGGGGTATGAAAAATGTTAAGTGAAAATAATGTGAATTGTGGATTTTTTTGTCTTAAAAATTTAATTAGAGTGTATTAAATTTGATTTGGCAATTTTGATAATATTTTGGGTATTTTGGAAATTTGGAGTATTTTTAGACTGGAAAAATGTTGAAATATGGACCAATTATAGTATGACATGTGGACTAAAGAACTAGTGACAAATGGCACAGATAAATTAGTGACATTTGGCATGAGTAATTAATTAACAAATGGGAACAATGATTGAGTGACAAATGGACTCGTAACTAAGTGACATTTTGTAGCTTATGTAAGGGATAAGTGGCTTACATACTTAAGAACATATGTTGAAATAATATGGTGACATCTAACACCTCAGGTGTAACGTTTCTGTAGTGTTGTTTCAACCTAGCTCATTCTTCTTCTCTTCTCATCTCTCTATCTCCCCTTGCGTTTTCCTTGAAGCTATGCTAAATTACCACACTAAATACTTGCTTTTACCCTTTACAAAATAGCTAAACAACCAGCTGATTGTTGTTGTTTCATCATAACTGAAAGTCATTTAATCCCATCTTAAATGTGTGATGACTCTGCATGTTTGGAGTACTAATTTAGAGTGATGTTTGAGCTAGGTTTAGAACTAACCAAGTAAGTAAAATATTAGTGTTTATGGCATATTATAATAGAGAATTGATGATGATGAATTAGGATGAATGCCATATGATGTTAATGATTGATTATGCTGGAATTTGATAACTGGAATGTTTTTACTCAACATACTTCAGTATTTTGGTTACATTTTGATCTGTAGATTTCAAAATGAGATGATTCTTGTTTTAAATTGAAATAGAGACATTTGGATACAATTTTAAGAGAAATTGAATTTGAATTCTGTCCTTAAGGGTCTTGAAATTTAGCTTGAAATTTAGTCTTGACTTAGGCTATAACACTACCCGTGACAGAAATCATGTCTTGTTGTTAACAAATAAATTGTATTGATGTAGGTCGAATAAGACAAAGGTGTATTCACAAAAGTTGTAGCTTATTCTCTTAGCTTTCAATTGTATAAAGTTTGTAATTTTTGGATATTGTAATTGAGAGATATGAGTTGTACAACTTGAATGCATGATCATGCCCTAGCCAAAATTTCAAATGTACTTAGACTGTAGTATTTTGAGCATAACTCATAGGATAATGAACCAAATTGTATGATCTTTATGTCATTAGAAACTTAATACATGGGAGAAAAATCTTCTAGAAGAAAGCATTATCAAATTACTTCACTTTCTTGATGAGAACAATCATGCAAAGTGGACCCGAAAGTATGTTTTTAGACAAATCTGAACTGATCAATTGAGTATTAATTTGTGAATGAGTTTTGTGACAAGAATATGATAAGGAACCCGAAATTGTCATGAACATGCATTGTACGTATTTATTATACATAAATGTGCATAAATGAATTCATAATTGTGCAAATAGTGATATGTGTATGTACTATGTGTTGTAGAGTAGCATATTGAACAACAACATCTAAACATTGTTGTGACTTTAAGGCAATAGCTATCTAGAGCGTACTGTGAGTAATCTAGACGGTCTCACTTAATATTTTTCTATTATATATTATGTTTTGAATCGGTATTGTTTGTACTAATTTTGGACATGAAGGTTTGAGGTATTGAATAATGAATGTGATATTGAAGTGTTCCTTGAATATGAATTTGGTGAAATAAGTGTTCCTTAAATGTGAATTTGGTGAAATATGTGTTACTCAATATATTTGTTGAATGCCGAACTAAGGTCTGGTGATAAATGGGAATAGGACTGGGAATGTGTTTGAATGGGAATGATTGAAATAATGAATGATTAAATATTATTGTGAAGCATTTCATACACGATTGCATGATCAGATAATGATAGTTGTACCATAAGTAGCCATCGAAAATAAGCTTAAAGCTCGAAATGTGTTTAAGAGCCAAAGGTTCGATATGTTTAATGAGCCCTGTATCTGTAACGGGTAAAGGACCGTTTCAATGAGTTCGATGTTTAGGCACTCAGTCATAACTATGTAATAATTAAATGCGAACATTGCGTATACACTTATTAAGTGTGATTGATTGATTAAATTGTAATGTGGATATGTAATTAAATGAGATTGGGATATATGAAATATATGATATATGGTGCAATTTTTTAAATGGAATGTTGTGAATTAAGTGCTTATATGATTTGGTATGTGGTATGAATTGGGTGAACCATCAAGGATGGTTACATCATTGTGTTTGCAAAACTCATCAAAATTGCAATGTTGATATTTCAAGTCCGAGAGAGGACATTAGGAACAGACAGACCCTATGAGAAGATTAATTCTTGTACTTTTGTCAAGAAATAGCTCAAAGGTCGGTCAGCTAAGACTGAAGGGTTATTTAGTCGTTTTTGTATAATTCCTTTTTCAAGCAGTGTGTTATATATAAGGTTTTGACATTGTATATATTCGGATGGTTTTGTAAATCATGATGTATATTTGGCTTTTAAGAAATGAAATGATGAATGTAGTTTGGTTTTAGAATTGATGATTTTTATGTATAATAATTGATGCCATGATTAAGTTGGATATGTGTTTGCTCTAATATGCCATTATTATAGGTTATATACTAGAATGTCCACAGGGTGTTTTGGTATGTAATATATGCTAATGGGGTGTTACGTTTTTGGTATCATAGTATGGTTTGACATCCATAGGGACATACAGAAATGTTAAACATGAAATATAGTGACAAATGCAGATAATAATGGAAGTTATTGTTTATGATAGGTTATCTACTATAGGTGATCAAGTGGAACAATCAGCTGACCTAGGATCAGAAAGAGCCAGTAGAGAGTCTTCTGTGCCTCGACTTGAGGTAATGCCTCCAAGAGTTCCTGAGAGAAAGGATAGGAGGTATGATAGGCTACGAAAGCAGGGGGCTGTGGACTTTTACAAAATTATAGAGCTTGCAGAGGCTGAGAGATGGTTAGAGAGGGCTGAGTAAGTATTTGATCAGACGGACTGTGAGTCTGACAAAAAGTTCGACTATGCAGTTTCCTTACTGCAAGGCCTAACTTATCAATGCTGGAAGACTGTTTTAGGCAAAGCCACAAGGCCTTACAATCTAAATTGAGGAGACTTTCTGAGGGTTTTCAGGGAGAATTATATGCCCAAGATCTACCTGGACAGTAAGATGAAGGAATTTCTGGATCTGAAGCAGGGTAGAATGTCAGTAGCAGATTACGAGATCAAATTTAATGAGCTGATGGGGTATGCTTCTGCCTTCATTATTACTGAGGAAGACAAGTGCAGGAGAATTGAAGATGAGTTGAATATGGAAATTCAGACAAGGCTAGCAATCACCAATCTGAGCATTTTTTCTGAGCTCAGAGTAGCCTCAATCCAATTAGAGTAATTGTTGAAAGATGATCAGGGAGAACCTAGACAAGAGTTTAAAAAGAAGAGGCCCAGTGAAGTTCAGAGTGGTTATGGTAGGAAGTTCAGTAAACACCAGAATAGACCTTTTCAACCACTTACTGGATCAAGACAGTCGGGGTTCAGATAGAGGGGTAGCTTTGTACAATCTGGCAGTGGAAGAGATACAGTGTCTGGATAGTTACCAAATTGTGAGCACTGTGGGAAGAAGCACAGTGGTGAGTGCTGGAGATTGTCTGGAGCTTACTTCAGATGCGGCTCTTTTGATCATCAGGTTAAGGATAGTCTTGCTACTATTGGAGCCTAGTCTGGTATGAGAGGAGGATCAGTGAATGAGACTACTATTCAGCAGAGCCGAGCTAGTGGGGCTGGGCAAAGAAGCAGAGGTAGAGGCAGAAGCAGAGGCAGAGGCAGAGGCAGAGTGAGTTTTGGAAGTTCTTCTATTAGAACTGAGGTTTGGAGCAACATACCATAGTCTCAGGCCAGAGTTTATACTATGTCCAGACAGGAGGCTTAGGATTCTCCGGATGTCGCTGCAGGTATGTTGCCATGATTAAGTTAGATATGTGTTTGCTCTAATATGCCATTATTATAGGTTGTATACTGGAATGTCCACAGGGTGCTCCGGTATGTAATCTATGGTAATGGGGTGTTACATTATGGAGGTAATTTACAACTAGCTATTTCCATTCTCAACAATCTATATGTTTATTAGTTGTCACACTTAGTTATTCCTAAAGGAGTTCTGAAGAAAATTGATAGGAGTATTAGGGATTTCATATGGCATGGTCTGAATTCAAATGGTAAAAAGACTTCCAAAGTTAAATGGAGTGTTATATTTCTTCCCAAAGAATATGGTAGGTTAGGAATCAACTCTGCCAACAGAATGAACAAGATTTTATTAGTTAAGAGATTATGAAGAATCTATTATGAAAAAGAGAGTATTCAGGTGAGATGGATGCATATATTTCACATCGAACAAGGAAGCATTTAGGCAATCTCCCAGAAATGTACTCATTCCTATACCTTTCAAAAATTCTTACTTAACAGGTCTTATGCATAATCATATCAAGCACTACATCAAGGATGGGAAGAGCACTAAATTCTGGTTTGATAACTAGCATTCACTTGGTCCTTTATGTTACAATTCTGACTCTAAGAGGGGTAATACCTAAGAATACTGAGTTGTATAAACTCATTTATAGTAACAATTGATATTGGCCTTTTCATATAGCTTGAGAATTAGAACAACTACTGATTGTATGCCAAACTACTTACTAAACTAGATACGACAGGATCAAGCCAGTTGGATGTTACACAATTCACATAAGTTCATAACTCGATCATTTAACCATTTACCACATGGACCACCCATCAGATTATTTTCTTTACAAGCTAATTTTTAGTTTTGGTACTTCTCTAGCTCATTCCTTTATTCTTTAGCTTGACACTATGCGAAAGCTGGGAACTAGGGACATGATTAAATTTTATATCTCCAACAAGTCCCGTCCTCTATGTTCTAGTGTTAATGAAACTTTAGATCATATATTCTTCAAATATTGTCGTACAAAATTGCTTTGCAGAAATTTCTCAGTTTATTTGAGCTGAAAGATAAGAATTTTAGCTTGTTAGAATGTTTATCTTGGATAAATGAACTAAAATGGAGAAGTGAAGAGGATCATAAGGTCTTTAGAACAGGTTTTGCTATTCTAGTCCACTTTATATGGAAGATGAGAAACACAAAAATGTTTGGAAAAGTATATCAATACAACAAATTCCCATAGATGGAGTTCTTTCTTAAGCTTAGAATGACAACTTTGGCTATTCCTCATAAACATCTCATTTCCAATTGAATCAAACAACAAATTCGAATTTAGATAGTGCAACTCAAATATTCTTTGATTACTAGTTAGCTGATTTTGTACTTACTCCAATTGTTGGAGATGACTTTCAGTTCTCTTTGTAATTTCCACCATTTTGAATGAATATTTCATGTACTTTCCACACAGAAAAAGAAAGTCCAAGTGAGAGATGATGACCTTTACATGATACACTTTGTAAGGAAGAAGAAGGCGTCAATTATATTATTTTGACTAGTAACTAAGTTTGAAGAAACAGTCAAGCTAAAATATTCATAAAGAGGTGCTTGTTAGGTAACCCAACCATAAATTTGATTCTCTTTCAAGTTTATTTGAATATAATTATAGTGTCGTGGACCAATAATTTATATGTTTATTTCACATTCAATTTAAATTTTTATTGTAGTTATTAATAAATTTTTATCACATTTTAATTATTTGTGTTTAGAATATTTATTCTTTTATTTTTATTTTTTGTAAGGAATATGATAAGTAGTGATTTAGTCATATTTTTGGTTTTATATTTCATGCATTTGCTTATTTATGAGTATTATTTTTTATTTTGATGCTTAAGTTGTTCGTATTTTGTTTTTAGGTCTAATTCACTCCCTTGGAGCAAAAATGAATGAATTCTGACAAGTTTTTAGTAATAGAGTGTAAGACATTGTACATGGTTGTGTATGAGAGTTTGAAGGCATGCTAAATTTTTTTCTACAAAACAATACTTATGATGAATGGAAACATGCTCATGTTGAATAGTGAGAAGGCCATATTAATAGTACAAGTATGTATTTGTGCATATGTTAGATCCAAATAATGTCACATGATAATTTAATAACATAATCATTAACATGCTTGTATTGATGATTGTGTAACTCACTATATCTAATTTTCAAATTTAAAAAGATAAGCTTAAGTTATAGACAACAAAAGGAGGTTGAAAATACAAAGATAGGAACCCTAGAATGGCTAAAGGACAGAGAAACAACCAAGGAAATCCCTTTATAGTGGATTTTAATCAATATAGAGTGAATTTTTGGAGATTTTAAGGATTTTAGTCTTGCTTTCCTAGATTTCTAGTTTTTTTTAGTTTTAATGTTTTCTTTTCTATTATAATGAGCTAAATAC
>JANKYF010000009.1:4140099-4156589 GCA_029829435.1 Erythroxylum hondense
GATTTTGTAGTGAATTTATTATAATTTAATTTATTCCTTAATTTTATTAAGATTTAATTATGTGTTCATATTTATTCTTAAATTAATATTGTTAGTATATTATTTCATATCTGATTTCATGCTATTAAGATTGAAAAATCCTTTGTATAAATAGATCTAACATAATTGAAAAGAGTTGTATGCAAACTTAGAAATTGGTGGACATAGATTTGTTTTATATTAGGGTTAAACTTAATAGTGAAATTCATGAATCGATTAATGCAATTTTAAAGGTTTTAATTAGAGATAGATTTAACTTAATTAACCTAGAATTAGGGATAGTAAGAAGGAGCCTTGGTGGTAGAATGAAGACGTCTAAGATAAGGTAAAGATCAAGAAGGTTATGTATAAAGCTCTATTGAATTTACGTATAAAGTTCTATTAGATAGCAACAATGACTAAGAGAGGATAGCTAATAGAGAGAGTAATAAGTTAGCAAAGAAAGAGGTGAAGAAGATAGTCTCAGAAGCCAAGAGTAAAGTCTATGAGAACTTATATCAAAGATTAGAAAGTAAGGATAGAGAAAAGGATATTTTTAAGATGGTCAAAGTTAGGGAATGGAAAGTGAGGGACATAGATCCAGTTTGTTTTATAAACAATGAAGTAAGATGTGCTCGTGGATAAAAATGACATCAAGAGAAGATGACAGAGCTACTTTTATAGGCTTTTTAATGAAGGTAGAGATAAAAAAAAACATTTTCTTGGGTGATTTTAGTAGTTTTGAGAAATAATATAGCTTTATTTGTTGTCAATGTATTACAAGAGAAAAAATTAGAGGAGCTTTGAGCAAAATGAAAAGTGGAAGGATAATAGGACCTGATGAGTTACCTATAGAGGTGTGGAGGAGTTTAGAAGCATAGGGTCGGTCTTAGTTAGCCAAGCTTTTTAATGTGATTATCAAGTTCGCCAAAATGTTAGATGAGTGGAAACTTACTACATTAATTCCTCTCTACAAGAACAAAGGCAACATTTAAAGTTGTAACAACTATAAGGGCATCAAACCATTTAGTCACACCATAAGGTTATGGGAAAGGGTGATTGAGAAAAGAGTGAGAAAGGATACATCTATCTCAGAAAATCAATTTGGTTTCATTTCAGGGAGGTCTATGATAGAAGTCATACATCTCTTTAGACAATTAATGAAATATTATAGGAAAAAATAGAGAGACTTATGATAGGGTGCCAAAAGAAGTCCTATGGAAGTGTTTAGAAGCTAAGAAAGTTTTTGTTATTTATATACGCATTATTACAGATATGTATGAATGTGTTAAAACTAGAGTAAGGATGATATGAGAAGATATATAACATTTTTCTATCAATATCGGGTAACACCAAGGATCCTCTTTGAGCCCTTTCCTATTTACAGTAGTTACAGATAAACTTACCAATAATATCCAAGGGGATGTGTCTTGGTGTATATTGTATGCTAATGAAATTATTTTAGTGTATGAAACAAAAGATGGTGTTAATGTCAAGTTAGAACTTTAGAGTACGTTAAAGTCAAAGAACTTTAAGTTAGTAGGACTAAGAATGAGTACTTAGAGTGTAACTTTTCTAGTCTCAGGGTTGCGTATGATATAGAGATCAAGATTGGTATAGAAGTTATATCACAGAAAGGTTAGTTTAAGTACCTTAGACTCATCATCCAAGGTAATGGAAAAATAGATGACGACATAGTTTACTGTATCAAATCAAGATAGCTTAAATGGAGGGACACCTCAAGAGTTTTATATGACAAGAAGATACCACTCAAGCTAAAAGATAAATTATATTGTTTAGCAATTAAGTTGGTTGTGCTCTATAGGGTAGAATGTAGGCCCATTAAATAAATGCATAATCATAAGTTAAAGATAGCGGAGATGAGGATGCTTAATTAGATGTGCAACCTTACAATAAGAGATAAGGTCAAGAATATAGTAGTAAGAGACAAGTTGGGATTGACTAACATTAATAGTAAATTTAGGTAGATAAAACTTAGGTAGTTTGAACATGTTAAAAGAAGTCATCATGATTCTCTAATGAGAAGATGCAGAATATTGTTCTTAATAAGAATATAGATTACGTTGCATTGGAGTAGGTAGACTTAACATCTAAAGAGAAGTGATTGACAGTGAAATTGGGGTAAAATATATTTTCAAACATTGCAAAGATTCATATGTCCTGATTAATGATACCTAGAAAATTCATAAAATTTAGTGTCGATCACTTAAAAATAATAATACACATCATCGTAAGGAAAAAATAGTTTATATCAATTGATATATGGGATTTTTCTTAATTGTTCTTTTGTTATTTTTCCTCAACTATAGGTTCCTCTCATTTAACTTCCTCTTTCTTGTTCTTAATTACCTTTTCTTCACTCTTCAAGATAGTCATCGTTCTATTCTCTAGAATCATACACTATATATTGTTAAATGATGAGCTTTAAGGTATCCCAGTTAGTGACTTTTCTACTTGACCACTCTAGTTTTCTGTACTGTGGACTATATCCTCTAATTATATTTCATTGATCTTCAATATTTTAAAAATTGATTGGCATTTATCCTAACTAGATTCAATTAACTTCCGAAAACTTCATGAGAATCTCCATCTAACAGTAGTTCATGTTTAGTAACCCAATACACTGAACTTATTTTAACCTAAATTTTATCTAATTATCCTACAAGAGACTAAATTCAATCTTATCTTGATTAAAAAAAAGCTAAATCCATAGATTTAAACTTAGAAAAGCCCTAATTAATGATGTTACAACACAGCAAACTCGATTAAAGGCAATTGAATCCTCCTGAAAACTAAATAAGCACAATTAATCACAAATAACAATTAACTAATCTTGATTAAAAATTAATTACCCGCAATTACAAGCTGATTAACTACACCAAGATTTAATTAGCTAAAATTAAAGTAGATTGACTTCAATTGAGACTTGAAATGTTAAAATAAAAGCTTGCATGATTGGAAATAACGTAGGTAAGACTAAATGAAATATGATTAACCTATGAATTCCTGACTAACTCATAAAGCTCAATAGCTAAAAATTGTGTAAGGTAACTCGAAAGTCCAAAACCGAAGGAATAAAACCAAGCAAAACCCAATAGAGTAAGCATCAGTGTATTTCAAAAAAGAAGAGATGTCGCAATGAAGTGGACAAAGGAAAATAGTAAAGATGAAATATGATGAACCCCAATTACTGTCCAATGCAGCAACTCCACATGTTCTGACAGAAGGCAGTCTTAAGAAATCACATCGTTCCACAACGAGAACCTTATACATGTCTGGATTTAGATGCCTATGGTTCCTTCAAATTCACGAATGACATGAAAAATAACTGAGCACCACTATGGCAACCATAACCTTTTTATTTGCCACATCACTTTTAACACCGACCTTGTATATCTGATCAAATTGTAATGAGTGTACATAGATAAATCATGGTGATTTTTATCAGATGCGGTGAAATCTTCATGAATCCTTACAGAGGTAGTGTAATGAACCATTATAATAGCAACTTTCTGAACCCCGTATAAATGATAATTCACCGCGTGAAGATGGAACTTGCTCATGATTATGTGCATCCAGTTATCTTCTCAATAAGGTAGCTGGCAAAAAGTTTTTGAACCTTTTCTTGATGAACAGAAATAAAGCAGAACCAGCAACTGGCCAAGTTGTTATGATGGCAACGTATGCAAGTAGCCAGATTGAAACTTTACTCCTACTCAAGAGGTGTCCTATATGTTGTCTCACAGGATCAATCAAAACATCCAGACACGGATCTGGTGGATGGTTTGAGTCACTTTCCTTTTGTATTTGTTCCGTCATGTGAACACTCATTTCTCTCTTAATGGAGTCTGGATCCTTGTCAACGCAGCTTACATCTTCACTAGGTAAATGCTCTGCAACAATATCCTTTTCAGTGTCCCCTACTGCAGTCACCATTCCATTTTCCATAACATTCACGTAAGGTCCCTGATCAATTGAAGATTCAAGTGGAACTGTCCAGCTAGAAGATTTCCTCTGCAATACAGAAGCATACTGCTATCTTACAAATCCATTCATAAGGATGCTCTTTGCAATTGATAACATAAAACATTGTTAGTTATTGCAGCTTCAGAGCAGAATTAATCCACATAAGGAATCAGGATTTTAAACTAGAATTAAGATGTTGGAGTAAAGGGACGCATATGATGGCTAGCAGATGCAATCAACACAATCTCAGAGTGGATATATGAAAAAAATTGTTCCTCTTCCCAGTAGCAAATATTCTGGATGCAAGTGGCAATAACTTAATTCTTATGTAATATAGTTCATTACACCATTGTTAGTACTGTTTGGTCGTTTATTAGGCTTACAATGCCATGAAATTTGTTTTACATCTCTAATGTAAAACCCATGAATAGCCTATCCATGCAGACTTAATATATTACATTATCAAATTTCTTTATCAATTAATTTCATTTCATTGTAACCTAACAAAATAACACCCAAGTATTCAATAACCAGAATGGGCAACCTTAACTGGCCAAATTTTGTGCTTAACTAGCTGCCATGTTCTACTTCCAATCAGGAGTGTTAGATTCATAGTTGTATTGAACAAAAGAGAGGAGTGATCTAATTTTCACCTTTTTGTTTCTCAACGAGCTTGAGTGAAGGACATTAAAGAACTCATTAACTGCTCTTACCCACCTGCAGTAAGGGGATGGAGAAAGCAAGCATGCTTATAATCAGACCAAATGGGAACCAAATATGATGACTAAGCATGGGCATTGAGAATTATTCATCTCAGAGCTAGAATTACATAGCAAGACCACAACAATAGGAAAATGAAACTACTATGTGCATGTATGTACGTTCATGTATAACTACCTATATTAAACAGAACTTTCATGAAGTATCTTCATGATTTATCTCAGATGTCTTCAAATCCAACTCTCTTTGAGATAAAATATCAGACTTAATGAAGACTCAATGTAATATATTTCAATGCAACTACAGTACTTACAGGTAGTGTAAGCTATAAAATCAAATATAGGTCAAGTTAATAATATCATGATACAAAATATTTGCTTCTTAATATCTGTTGCATGGACAAGACTCAAATGTGACCAGTTTAGTATCTGTTGTATGGAAAATACTCAAATGCGACCATTATAAAGGGTATTCTCCCACATGAAGAACAGGCCTTTAGATCTTAGAAATTATATACAAAGAGTAAACATAGAAGAAGTATTGAAACGCTGATACAAGGTGAGGGATATATTACCACAAACTATTTGCAGTTAGTCCTTCAAAATAAGCTAGGTGTCCTCCATGATGGGTGGTAGCAAGGATTATATTCTCATTTGCCCTACAACAAATAAAGCATTTAATGTTTATATAAACTGATGTAAACACTTAGAAATCTTTTTTTTTCTTTTTTTTTAGGGGAAAATGAAGTAATTGTATTGACTAAGCTTTATGTTTTCAACAGTATAGTGTGTGATGATAAACCCTTAACAGGGATCCCATCAACTTGCTACATAATAAGACAAACTAGAAGGGAGGTGTACAGAATTAGGAGGCCTATAATTACAATTTCAAGTCAAGTTCCCAACTAATCTTCACTTGGGCTGTGACTCCAAAATGTGCTTTGTTTGACATAAAAATTCATGGCTAAGCCTTAGTCAAGCCTGTTGTTCCTTTCCCTCCAGATAGCATAGATGGACCAAATGAAGGCTGTTTAGAATATGCAAGCATCCTGCTTCATAAGATTGGCCATCTCAACAGCCCAACCCACAAAAAGAGGCCATTCCCTCTCATTACAATGTAAATGCATCAGATGCAGGATTTTAGACCAAATTACTTGCAGGTAAGGGCATTGTAAAAAATGAGCATTTGATTCAGTAGCCATTTGACATAGTAAATATAAGGTTGATTGAATATCATGGCACCTATTCCTTTTTTGAAGTCTTTGCCTTACTGCCAACTAACTGATAAAAGAAGACGGGGAAAGAGTTTTGGACTAAATAAGCAAACACTTAGAAATCATGCTAAAGCATAAAAGGAGTGCCACCCTTAAATGCTTTAAAATCAATTCAGGTAAGCAACAATAATGAGGCTTTCCAATAGTTGTCCACATTGGCAGCTGGTAATCAAGAAGCTCAAATAAAATATTTGAACTTCAAGCTGACTGCAGTAGACTGGAAGAATTATGGCATCGACCTTGTGATGTGGAAGGGCAAATAATGGAAAGCTAATCAATATGACTGTTATTAGGCCTGTCCAAAACCCAACCCAACATGAGCCGTCCATCCCTGTAAACCCGATCCAATCCAAATTATTTTAAATAGTTTTTTGTCAATATTTACTAACGCCTTCCTATGAGGATATGACTTCATTGTCCAAGTACAATAATACTCTTGGTCTATGTCAAAAACTACATTTCATTATATAATGGAGTGACTACATAATGAAAACTAGTGATTACATAAGAAAACTATCCATTTTAGCTCTCATTAGCCATTTTAGCTCTCATTAGCCATCCAAACTCCTATTTAGCATCTCACATGAGACTCAATGAGATCCATTACTGTTACCATTCCTAATTTTCTAATTTTTGTTGCTTTATTTGAAAACCTAGTAGTCCAAGGAAAATGAGTAGCCTTGAAAAGCTATAACTGGATTCCATGTAATCTAAAAGTAAAAGCAAACATCAAGAGACCCTTTTTAAGTTATTGAGTAAGCACAATAATTCAACTGCAATACTCGCGACATTAAGCACAGTGGAAGTAGGAAGAGAACTCTTGAGTTCAATGGTGAAGGCAGTAGACAGTTAAATAGCCTGAAGTGGAGGAGCAGCAGATGCTTTCAACAACTTGGAACTTTGCAGAAAGTAAGTAAAGTGTTTAAACTGTACAGATTATTGCAAGAGATGGGTTTCAACAACGGAATTTTGCAAGAAAGCAGAAGAGAGAGAAGAGACAGCCATGGACAAAACAGGAGTCAGTCTAAACCAAGAAGCAGAAAAGAAAAGCGAAGAAGAAATTTATGAAATAGAAGAAATTTGTTGCAGGATACAGGAGATAAGAGTTTTGATTAGGTATGGTGGGTTTTTAAGTTCATGAGGGAGAATGAGAAAACAGGTTGCAAAGGCAATGACATGTTACAGGAGAAAGAAAGTTACATCAAGTTGGCCGGTTTGCTAACCCAACCTTTCCCTAAATATGTGCCATGAAAAGATGTGCCCAGATCTGTCTGCCTACCACACACTTCTGTTCCCATGTTGACGAATTTTGAGTGGCAACAATGAAGTTTGTGGAAATAGAAGGCTTCAAATGGAATCTTCTGAAATGAAACCTCAAATAATACCGCAAAAAACAGAAATCTAAGAAGTTAAAGATAAACTTGTTCCATACCGACACTCATCCCATGGAATTGCCTCCCTTGTACAAACTGGGTCATCCAAAGAACTGATACACAAAAGAGGCACCGAAACATTTCCAACAAAATTAGCAGAGCTGGAATGCCTATAGTACGTATCAACTGTCTGGCAAACAAGTCAACCTTTCAGCTGAATCGGCAGTTAACCAGAAGAATAGTTTATAGAAAAGGTAAGAATCAGTCAATAGCTTTTACCTCAAATTTCCCCAAAACTCGAGTTGCATGATGATCAAAGTCCCGAACAGAACATGACTGCAAAACACAAAGGACAACCAGATTCCTATGACCAGATATACACACATAAGACATATGTCTTGGTAATTAATTGTCAAATGCTTGTTCTATCTTGCCAATTTAGTACATAAATGAAATGTTCAAATCTAATTAACTTTTACAATAAGCAGTAATACTTAGTTGAAACATCAACTGTTTACACATCAGCAAGAGATGAGCACAAATAGTATTTATTCACATCTACGGAAAAAAATGTTTCATTGACTAGAAGGTCATGGAATATAGTGCACATCAGGCAAATAAGTGATGCAGGGAAAGGGTTAGGCAACTAGCTTTTAACAAATTACGGTTAAATTGAGTTGATTGTGGAGGAACCAATAAAGAAATTGGGTTCTCAATTTTTTTTAAAAATGAAACAACAATAGTTCATAATGATGATGGAACAATTTATTTATTATAGCCTTCTTGGGTTGAGAAAGAAAGTTCCAAGCTAACTTGAAAAACCTAGTTATGAAATGTTCCTGCAGGGATAAGATTGTCTATTGATCAGGACCATACAAAGGCATTATCTTCTAGCAGTAGTTTTGGGATGCTCACAAGGCACACTAATCAATCCTAAGAAAATGCAATCAATCTAGGTTTCAAATCTAATTTCTAAATTCTTTTACACACTAATCTATCTTCATATTTAGAATATATGACTGGATATTATTAATGTTATTTGGCATATTTCCTTAAAAATGAAAACTGTAATTTGAATTACGACAAGAACAGTATTTTAAATTGTGAAATGTAACTACAATTGTAGTTGCAATATTGTGGTTGTGCTAAGGACCATTACAGCAATTTGCCACATTAGCATTCATGTCACCTACAATAGCTAAATAACCCACAATCCACAATTTAAAATCTTGGTCAAAAATATATATTCCGTAGTTTTTGTAGCCAAATTCCAAATTATCAAGGAAAAATGTTTACTTCTAAAATAAAAGCCAAAGTGGTGTGTATTCATGCGTAAAATCTGACATCCTATACTTATATATGCTTTTATACTAGCATTTTTATCAATATTTGGAAGTCTTAGGCTTTTGGCTTGGCTGCTGTTAAATGACATGAACAAAAATCATTCACGAAGTTATATCTAAGACATGGATCTAAATAAAGAGCTAGTTTTACTGATTTTTGACTAAGAGAAACTAAGAGACATCAGATGACATGTAAACAGAGATAGATCTGCAATTTGTGAACTCATAGAAGACATGATTCTAGAAACAAGGTTTCTAAGTTGGATTTATAGCATATACTTTGGAGACAAGATAACATCTAAACCAAATTAAATGACTTTGCACAAGCTTGTAGAAAAGTAGAAGCCACAAATCTAGCTAACAGCAAGTCAGGACAATCAGTTCATTTACAATGTCAAACTAAGATAGAATTGCTTCAAGGAAACATGTGGTTTAACACTAAATACCACCAGTTGCACAAGTTCCATATATTAACCATAGAATAATAACCTAAAAGAGATGTGTTAGGATCCAAAATCCTAACAAGACTCAATTCAATATTCAACAATAGTGTAAGAGAAATAAGCAGTGAACAATTAAGGAAAACAGAGAAGAAGAAAATGTAATGAGCAATGCAGTATATTCATATGCTAGGCTTCGAGGGCTAGCTATCCTCCTAGTACAAACTTCATAACAAACTCATAGCAATCATGATCATCCCTCCCCACACACTCTCTTTTATTCCCTTGTCTAACTAATTTGTCCAACTCAGCAACAACTCTTCCCTACTCACTCTCCAAATTACCCCTCTGCCCATACCCCCTCTTCCTACTATAATGCTGATTATAACGAGTCTCAACAAGATGCATTTTGGTTCAAGATAGAGTTAAAACTATAGGATATTTCTTTAACCTTACATTTTAGTACATTTCAGCAATGTAACAATAAGCATTTAGATAGCTAACAATGAAATATTTTATCACAAAGGGACTAATTACATGGATGCCCCTTTGTTCAATACAGGACACCATAACAAGAGAAATAATTAAAATTACATCGAGTTTCCGTAAATATGCATGCACCACATGGTTTTTGTGTCACTGACCCATGGGACACTTAGTTCAATAACCAGAAAAGCTTCATCCATCATGATAAGTTAAGACGATAGAAACTCAAGATGAGGACCAAGTTATAGGCCCTTAGAAGCAGCCAACTGATCCATTAAAAAGGAAGAAGTTGATAGTTAACCTTTCATGTGGTAAATGACTCGTTTAGACCTACTAGGTTATGTACCCAATTTTAGGAAGATAGTTTATCGCATTCAATTTTTGAAGTAAATCTTCCCTAGTAAGCCACACAATTTGTTGCGCACAAAAGCAGATAAGAATCCTTGACACCACCTGTGAGGTTTACAAGTACTCAGTCATGCAAGAGTAGCTCTCTCATTTGTTAGAAATATTTGACCATAGGAGCAGCTTGACAATAACTGTTAAGAAAATAGTAGCCTCGAAGATTACACTAATGTTAACCTTTTTAGAATGAAAGCATCATTGAAAATAAGTACAGGCCAAAGTTAGTTCATTTCCAAGTGGTAATTTCACTCACCCCATTACCAATACAGATCAATCACTCCACTCATAATTGATACTAGTGATATTGGAATAACCTGCTTCAGTTACGGGATACATTCAATTTTAAGGAATTCATACTTGAAAAAGAAAAGGAACAAGAAAAATGACCTTTTTGATGTTATCCATATCTGTAAGGCGTGACAATACAGATTGATGCCTGCAAGTACAGATTAAATGACCAGAAAAATCATGAACAAAAATATTGTGCCATACTCTTAATAAGCTAATGTAGCTCACATTTTGAGAAACTCGACAGAAAAAAGATGGGAAAAGTTGATGTACACGTACAGATGTGCATAACCTTTAAGGCCAACAGCTAAAACTCTGTCATAGAATTTTTGTCTGAGTCTGCGGTTTATGAACCTGTCACATATCTGTAAGTCAATCAGGTATGACATTTTACAAATACTTAGGGACAGGAACTTCTAAAACTCCCAATCTAACTCCAACTAATAACTTGCTTTTTATGCTAATAAATTGTTATTTTAAGAAGGATCTCCTGACCTTGATCTAATGCTCAAACAATTATTTATTTGAGATGGTTAGGTGGTAAGTCAAGAACTTCTATCTAAATTGCGCTCCCAAACATGGTCAAAACTACTTTATGACATCGTTCATAAGAGCATGGTGATCTAAAGCGTATGAACAAACACCAAAATAGCTTGTTCATATCACACGTTCCTAAAACCAGTCCATATTTCCAAAATGCAACTAATGTATCACTATTTCCCACCTACTAATTAATGCCCATTTCATGACATATAATCCGATTAAAAATAACCACACAGGTGGAATGGGATATGAAGGTGTAAGCCCAAAATAGACTGACCTAGATGAACTGAAACTGTAAGCATCACAGATAGTCCACCAATTCAGGGGTCAACTAGTTGAATATGAGATTATGGTATCATATCAATTAAAAAGAATATAATAAGAACAAATGACGTAAAATCTAGCGAAAATAGCCCCGTGTTAAAGGATATAAACATGTGAAATAATACTTTTGGAACTTGATTATATTCACCAAAATATAGACAACTGAAATGACAACAAATCATAACATGAGTTATTCTTACCAAAAGGTCCCAAGGAGAACAGACAGCTGCAGCTCCTATTAGAGGAATACCATCCCCATCCTCTCCAAGATATTTCACCTAGAGCATGAATGTTGTCTTAACACAAATTGTACATATCCATAGCTTTGAAATTCCGACTACACAGAAAAAATGTCCTAGATGCAAACTGTGGACATATAAATAATCAAATAGCACTCAATACAAGACCAGTAAAGCATATAACAATCTTGTTGTCGGTATGAACAAGAGTACTTAAAAATTTTGACACATCCACTTAAGAGAAATGAGTGCAATCAAAATAGACTGGTTTCGGATCGCTTTTGAGCATATGTCCATGTCAAATCTAAGTTATAAATTAGCTTGTACGGATTTAGTTACTGCAAGACAGGCCAAAATTAATTTAGTTGCTGCTAGACAGCCCAAAATTAACTCATTTCAACACCAAAGGAGCTAAATATGTCTATCAATATCTTCTTAAATTATCAGAGTTTTCCAAGACTCCTAGGAATTTAATTGTTCCATAAATGGCTGTATCTCTCCCCCTCCCTTTCTTTTTAGAACAGTACCCTATTGCATTTGAGGGAAAAAGTCCTCTACATATGTACTAAGTAGTACGATGCAAGTATTCTGTCAAAGAACTCAGTAGAGCCATTAAAATTTTAAGGCACAGTTAATATTCATGCCACAATGTCTGCATAGTAGCTCTATTGATCTCCTTAATGCTTGGTTCATTCATAGGACTTAAAAATAGAGGCATGGATCAATAAAAGTAGGTGCATGCAATGAAATTACATGAAAAATGGAAAGTAGGAATTATTATACCAGGATATTGGCACCAATACTGGTCCCAACAGCATATAAAGGAGCTTCTGGATAGCAACAGTGAATATGACCAATGACTTTTCGTATGTCCTCCGTCCACCCAGCATTATAGAAGCAATCAGACTGATCATATATATTTATAACAAGAGAACTTGTCAGCACAAATATGAAAAAGTAATTATGCATGTTTTAGTTTCTTTCCAATATACAAAGAATAAATGCAATCAACAAATTGCAAACAATATTTATAAGCCAAGCCACTACTTAAATAGTAAGAAATTCATGTCATGACAAAGTCTAGTATAGAACCATTTATTCATATGAACTAAAAATTTTAGAAGGCTCATCTTTCCCTAGATAAGCAAAACGATAAATAAGCCTTTAATTTTGAGTGCATACCCTTTCCTTTTCCCACAAAATAGAACAAAATGAAAATAGAACCCTCTATCAAGCCATGTAGTACTGCAAAAGATAACCCAGCACCACAGTTTCCTTTCTCTTCCCCTTTCTTGAGATTTACTAGTCATATGATGTATGAGCTAATTGCATGAGTGGACACCCTTTTCCATAAAGTTTTGAGAAAGAGAGAGTGAAAAGAGAGATAAAACATTTTGTGAATAACAATATCAAGTTTATGCTTACAGTTATTGATATCCCTCCAAGTCCGCGATGATTGCTCACAACAACATTCCAACCATGTCGTGCCATCTTAAAAGCAATATGCCTTACATACTGGTAGACAATATATTTGTCTCAGAATAAAGTATATCACAAAAAAAGGTAAAGTAGAAAAAATGAAAGGTTATAGCTCAATTGACATAGAGATAATTTGAATTCTGGATGAATCCTAAATTCAAATTTGACAAAGAAAATCATCCAACAATACTTCAAATTTTAAAATTTATGAGAATAATCACTTTTCTTACTACTAATTTGAGCATTTAATCAACCATGTTCATATCTTAAAACAATATGCATTACAGGGATCTTTATAGATAAATTGACATCTATATTCCATATCTTGCCTTGGAAAAGTATAATCTCTGAAATGATATAACTTGGTGAATATGAGTAACTAGCTTGTCACATGGATTAAAAGGAACCATGGTCAAGAAACAGAAGACAATTTACTTCATTTCCTTACTGCTAGCTAATCAAGAACGAAAAGCACCATCCTAACATCAACAATAGCCAGGTCAGAAACAAAAGCAGCGTTTGGGTGAGAGATGAAGAATGAAAAGGAATTTAAAGGAAAAAAATCATAAAAGAAGGAAACTATACAAATTAGCTTCTTTCCTTATAAAGTATAGATAGCATTACAAGAAAGTTAATTAGAACAGGTAACCAGGTTTTCTGGAGACCATACAAGGAGTTTCATACTTAGAAATTCACTCAATATAGGAGAAACATAAGAAAATGCAGCTTAAATGATTCTTAGTGGGTTAGTTAGAATAGAAAATTCACATGGATCCATTTCAAGCAAATTGCTTCATACAACTTGCAGATTAGTTCAAGTTCCCATTTAAGTCTACATAAGAAGACCACAAGTTACAATAAAAAGGAAGGAAAAGAGACGCTTACAGCATCAGCCGAATCACTAGTTAAGCCAGGTATCACTATCACAACTGGAGCTTTATCATCGGATAGAATGGTTTCATTCATAGAGGAGGTATCTTCTTTAACTGTAAAACAGAGATACGAAGCAATCAAATAACCAGGTCAAGGATGATGGAAGGAAGGTCATATATGGCAATATTTCTTTTGGGTATTTAAGTTAACCGAAAAAAAAAATTTCCTCAACAAATCAAAATCCATAACATTGACTGTTGCATTTCTGACTTTAGTCTATCCTCCGCTTCATCAAATATTACAGTTATTTTCTGAAAGTCCCAAGTATAAAAAGTTAAGAAGACTGTAACTCAAGATACATTTGTGGTAACAGTATGTCATTTGATTCAAGTGAATGGATCTATTCCTGCTATTCTAGAACCTTTCTAAGAAAACTGTAACAAGGAACAGGAAGATCATGAGTTGTTATCGATCTTAAAACCACATATGCTGCCAACAAATAATTCAAAAGCTTCACATACAAAAAGGAAAGCAGCAAGATTTCTATAGCAACATGCAAACGAAACGGAATGAATAACTGAAACAAATTAGACGGAAAATATCACAAATAATAATAACAATTTCTAAAAAGCCCAAAAAGTTGAAGATACTAACCATCAGAATACAATAGCCAGTCCAACGCAACTGTTCCGCCGTCAGATGCTTGGAACAACTCCCTGAACATTCAAAACAAACAATTTTTTATTTTAATCCACACACTAAAAGTAACAGATTATCATCAATACCAATGTTATTCCACAACTATTGCAATTATCAGGTCAAAAGTAAACACACCAGTATACTCTCACTTATTTTGCTCCTACACATGATTTTAGAATATAACTGAGGAACATTGAAGAAATGTGTAAAAAGCAGAGACTTAAGAAGTCACTGACTAACCTCCTGTAACTGAAGTTAGGAGACTTCGCAAACAGACTCAAAAACGCTGTTTGGAGATGAGGACTAGAGAGCCAAGGAGTGGGGCTATACCTACATTTTATAGAAGAAAAAAAAAGGGGACAAAATCAGTCCTAAGGACAGGTCACATACATTCAATTATCCAGAAAACTTGCGCGAATCGGAACCTTCCATGAAGGATCCGGCAAGAGGAAACGACAGAGCAGTAGAGGTCGGAGGAAAAGTTGCAGGTGATGGTTACAAGGTCGCCTCGGAAGCCTTTGAGCAAGTGGCGGAGGAAGTGAATCTCCAAAAAGTTATAGAGAAAGAGTACAAGAATCGCGAAAAAGAAAAGGACATAATGAGAAACGGGAATCAGGATGATCGACGTTAAAAGAAGGTCGTACGGAGACTCCGACGTCGGCGAGACGCTACAATCTGCCATGTAAGAGAGTACCAAAAAGCGTTTGTATATTCGGCTTATGAAAATGGACCGCCACTTTATCCTCTCATCTTGTTGAACCAGCCCAAATCGCTAGGCGCCGGCGGTAGGAATTTACACACGTCAAGTTTTATCAATTTGTTTTGATTATCATACATCGCATGTAACGAATGAATATAAGCCTTTGTTTGAATGCTTAATTACACAAGAGAAAGGAAAGGAAAGAAAATCTTGCATTTCCCTTCCTTTCCTACCAAATTGGTAAGAAATGGAGGGAAATTGCAAGATAAGAATAAAAATGGCCCAAATTTCTCTTCCATTCCTCTCAATTCTCTCTTTTATTCTTGTCTAAACAATGAAAAGGAAGAGAAATACAATTTCTTTTCCTTTCTCTTCTCTTGGTTTCCCTCCATCCAAATAAAGGCTAAAAGACTCACTTTTAAAATTCATTTTTCATTTCCGATGTATAAAAAAAAAGACCTCCACTTTGGGAGCTTGTCAGCTTGTGCCAGATAGTTGCTGACAGAAGTTGAGAGAACAAAAGGAACTTTCTTTTAGAACACGCGAGGCATTCCTGGACCGATAGTTTAATGCATTGAATAGAGAAAAGATGGCAGCAGATGAGATTTCAAAAGTTAAGGAAAATATCTAATCTACTGAGACCAACGGCTCTGTTTCTCAATCCATGTCATTCTAAATTTCAGATACTACATGATCAGGTGAAATCAGGAAACCTTCCCTTTAGCAAAAGCTGGCATGCCCTTCTTTTCAATAAAACTTTCTTCCACATGTGATAATTAGAAATTCTTTGTATCGTGAGTTCTAACTCGAACCTGTGATGCTTTTAGAAATGGAATTTAGCTTTCCTGTCCTGAGTGTTAACTTCAGAGAAACAAAGAAAAATGTCTGCTTTACCACATGAGGGAAACATGAGAAACAGTGCAATTTGGTGGTTTAACTGGTGAAGTTAGTCTCTTAGAAGCCTTCCAACTCAAGAAATTGATACTAAAATCGAACATGAAGAAGTAAAGAAACAGGTTCATGTCATATGTAGACAGAGTCCAAAAGGTGGAAGATTATGATAGAATTTTATCATAATTGTGGACTAACATAATTGAAATTATTTTATACAAATTCCGATTTAATTAGATGTCAATTGTAATTATCTTTTTAACGTGTCAATGGGCCTGTATTTATGGGCTTGCTATGATAAGCAGGCTTGACCCATATATTATAAAGTACAGGAGGCCCTACTGCTAGCCGACTTTAAATACAGTCGCCCCATTGAGAACTGTACGCGTGCTTTTGCTGATTAAGGATT
>JANKYF010000009.1:4193887-4205145 GCA_029829435.1 Erythroxylum hondense
TCAATTTATTAAAATCAAAACCTCAATTCATTACTTGTAACAATCATCTCATAATCACTTAATTCCATTTCTTCTAAATTGCAATTCCTAGTCTCAAGATTCAATTAATCCAATAACCAATCCAAATTAAATCCCAAAATTCTCCAATTCAAAACCTCAAAATCTCATATTCGGAAATCAGTCTCCCTTGCCGCGACGTATGCCTCCTTCGCCGCGGCGCACAATCCTCTGCTCGTCGCGGCGTGCGTTGCTGCTCGTCGCGACGTGCGGTCCAACCCTGTTCGCCGCGGCGTACAGCCCCGCTCGTCGCGGCGTGCGTCCAAATTTCCTTCGTCGCGGCGCCAAAACAATTTATTCTCCGAATTTATCCACTCGCCGCGACATGCGACAAAAGGAAGGCTCGCCGCGGCGTGTTCTTCGCGCGCCGCGACGTGCGATCGCAGAATCGCCCAGAAAACCCAGATATTCATCCGATCTTCTGATAATAACTCACCCAAATCCATTCTAAACACTCTCAATCAGTTCCAAACATTAAACCCAACTTATTTCTAACCTCAAAACATCATTCAACTCATTTTTCATCAAAAACCCAAATCAAAATCAACAAAAACCCTACCATCGAAACTTTCTAACTTTCTAACCAATTTCTTACTCAAATCAATGATCAAACTAAACGATTTAAGGCATAAACACATAGAAACTTACTTGATCCAAGTTTCGATTCCTTGAAAATCCTTCAAGAACTCCAAATCCACGTTTTCTTCTCCCACGACCGTCGATGAGCTTAATGGACATTTAAGCTTAAGGCTTATATATATAAGAGATTTAAAGGCTTGTTTGGCAATTTAGTTGCCACAAATCCAAATCTTATGGTCTATCAGTCCAATTCTTATTCAAATTTTCTCCCAATTTCGCAATGATCATTTATGATAAAACCCGAAATCATAACTCCAATTGTTTCATATCAATTATCAATCATTCTCGGACTCGGAATCAAATAAATCAGTCACTAGGCCAATTTTCCGGTCCGGATCCAATACTCTAAAAATTATGGAAAAATTCCCATAAATCCATAAAATTACGAAATACCCAATCCTATACTCACATTTCAATTTCCATTCCTCTGAATTCAATTTCACTCCAATTCCATATTTAAAGCCTAATTTATACACTTATTACTCAAATTTCCAATTTTCACAATCCAATCCCCATCTGAACGATTATAACCAACTTTTCCAATTTACACGATCAAGTCGGGAATTGTCATACATGTATATACATATATACATTTATACAATGAATACTCATTTACCAATGACTATCGAAACTAAAATGCATGTGCAATGCAACTTTTGCCTGTACTCAATCCTAACCCGATCCATATCACCGACATGCCCGTCACATCGGTAACGGGATATTACAGCCTTGCATCTATGTGATGCTACTTTGAAATTCTTTCTGAATATCCTATTGTGATAATCTGTGCACTGCTATGCGATATTCTGAATTTGCTATTGTGATGATCTGTACGCTATTTATGTAATGCATGAATTGAGTGAACCATCGATGATGGTTTCTCATTGAGTTCGCAAACTCACCCAAAATTGCAAATTATTTTTCAGGATCGAGAGAGTAGACTCCTAGCTCCAGAGAGACTTTTCCTGTCGTGTTGATTGGATTGACAAGAGAAGTCATGGCACACAGGTCGGTCAGCTGGGATTTTTTTTAGGATGACCTAGTTAGACTATGTATCAGTTTTCTTTTGGAGTTATGTTTATCGACAGTGAAGAACCTGTTAGGCATGTAAATTTTTGCTTTGATGAAATGGCATGAGGAAGTATTTTTGGTTTCAAAATTTAGTGATATTATATTGTGGTTTTATGTATGAGATGCCATGAAAGTAGTGAGAATCCAAGAGTAGCTCTCTCTTATTGTAGGATATGTATCGGGACGACCTACGGGCATTCCGGTGCGTACTCTACGGTAAGGGGGCGCTACAACGAATTTGCTAGGAACTTAGTTGAGGATGTAAAGAATAGTTTTTAAGACTTCCCCCATAAAAAATCTGGCAAATTGGTTCCACTCATCATACTCCTCATCATATCTTTTAAAATGCAGTTTCACCTTTCAGGTACACCATTTTATTTAGAACTACTAGGCATGGTATATTATGGAACAATTCCACAAGCTTACAAAAATTTAGCAAATGGTCCCATATGTTGCTGTCCAGCATCAAATCTACCATAATAATCACCACCACACATTAGATCTCACCACTTGATGACTTTTCCTAATTGCTTTTCAACTTCAGTTTTAAAATTTTTTAATTTCTTAAGTGGATCAGACTTTTCTTTGATTAGAAAAAGATAGCCAAATTGAGAAAAGCCAACAATAAAGGTAATAAAGTACTTGTTACCACAAATAGTAGGAGATAGAGGTCCACTAATGTCCAAGTGAATGATTTCTAAGAGACTTAGACTTCTATTTGCATCTTTCTTTTTGGTCTTAGTGAATTTTCCACTTATGCAATCTGCACATGTCCGCAAATCATTAAAGTCTAAGGAAGGTAAAATGTTATCTCTAATTAATCGCTCTATCCTTTTCCTGGAGATGTGACCTAAGTGTTTGTGCCATAAGAACGAGGATTTATCTTTTATCCTATACTATTTAGCAAGAGTAGTCTCAACATTGAAAGATGTAGAAAAATTATCAAAAGCCAAAGACAATTTATATAAACCATCCACTAAAAAACCAGATCCTATTATTGCAGAATTAAAATACAATTTTGTTTTTCCATTACCAAAAGAAAAGGTTAAACCAAGTTTATCTAAGCAAGAAACTAAAATCAAATTCCTTCTAAAGGAAGGTACATAAAAGGTATTCTTTAAAATAAGTTCATGCCCTGAATCTAAAACTAAGGTAACATCCCAACGTACTCCACTTCTACTTCAAGGTCATTTCCTACCCTTAGCTTACTTTCTTTCAAACTTGGCTTCCTCATGTTTGTGAACCCCTATAAGGAGACAACAATATGAGCAGTGGAACCACTATCAAACCACCAAGAATTTGTAGAGACATCAACTAGATTAAACTCAAAATAGACAAAAGAAAAATGATTACCTCCAGATTTCTTTTTGTTTTCTAACCAAGCCTTGAATTTACAACATTCTCCTGTATGGTGTCCCTTTACCTTACAGAAGAGACACCAAGGATCTTTCTTAAAGGTAGTTTGCCTAGGCCCTCCTGCATTGCGGTAATGACTATTGCCGAATTTCTTATAGGAAGTGCTATAAGAGTGTTTCTTATGTTTCATATGACTCTTGCCAGAATGGAGTTTAGTATGAATGGTCAAGAGAGCTAAATCATTCTTTTCTTTCTGAAGTTTCTCTTCCTTGGCCACATATTTGGTAATAAGGTCATTAACACTCCACTTCTCACCAATGGTGTCATATGCTGATTTGATTTGGCTAAATAATGAAATTTTCATTCAGGTCAATGAATTAGGCTTTCAGTTTGGTTTGAATGTGAACCATTCTTAGAATAAATTCCTAAACACCCCTATTATGGTCATACATCATATCCATCAACTCTTTCATTAAATATCCAAACTCATCATTATTGGATACCTAGTATCTATCTCCAATAGTGGTGAGAAAATCTTTAGCAGATGTTGTATCAGGCAAACCACTCAATAGGTGTTCAGCAATGATCCTCTTAATTGCAACCAAGCTAAGTCAGTTAGATTTCTCCCACTTAGTTAGACTCTCACTATTTAGATGTATTTTTCATCAAGTATGATAGGCATGTCTTCCCTTAATGCCATATCTAGATCAGTTCTTCCTAACGAAAATTCTATGTCTTATCTCTATTTTTTGTAATTTGAGCCAGTTAAAAATTTCTATGGTCATTTGACTATTATTCATAGCGAAGGAAATTGTGTAAGACAAAACCTCAAAGATGAGCTATGAAAATGAGGGTACATTAATCTTGAAATTTCATCCCCTTTAGGCAGACAGATCCCTAAGACTATTGTGATCCTTAATAACTCTATATAAAATTAGGTCTCCAACTAAAACACACAACTACCCCCTTTGGGTAGGCAATTATATGCATTAATCAGAAACATTCCTAAAAATATTATAAAAAATCTCACAAACCACTATGATTGATCCCACTTTGGTGGTAATCACCCGTAGTACATGAAACGTTTCATACAAGAATCAAAATATATTGCCTAAAGTAAATTGCATTCTAAAATAGGTTTCGTACTTATACATTTGAATAAACAAGCAATTATCTCATGCAATTAATAAAAACATATAAGATATGATTGAGAGAGTGTGACTACTATAAACATATCCAAAATAGGGTAATAAAATTTTTTCAGTGTATCAGGTTAAATAAAAAAGTTGGAAAATGAATAAAATATACTATGTAATGTAATATTTCTTTTATAAAAAATATTAAATGCAACAGAAAATTTATGAAATATATATAGAAAAATCAGACTCAAAAAATGAAACAGAATAGAAAAAATGGAGCACAAAATCAAGTTTTGTATGCCACGCACGCTCCTGCACGCGCCACAAATGAGAGTGGGCATGTGCAGGATGTGTCTTCTTCTTCCTCCAACTACGTTGGAGTTGCAGAGAGAGTGAAGTTGCAGAGAAATTAACAAGCGTTGGTGTTGCAGGGAGAAAAAATTTAATTATCTCATGAACTGTCTATACATATTTCTCAGCTCATGGTTCTTCCCATGTTATTCAGAATCGTTGGATGAACCTTCAACATTATGGGTAACAACCACACGCCGTGTGAGTCACGAACAAAAGATAAGTCACAATCAAATGTCAAATGTAGAAAACCAGGTGAGTCATGATGTTTTTTGTTATGTTAAGTCATGATGTTTTTTGTTATGTTAAGATCATTCTCAATCCTCGACAATAATAATCAGATTCCTTATCACCTAAATCCTAATGCTCTGACACTAAATGTTAAAAACCAAAATCAGTAAATACAATTACGTGATAGGGAACATAGTTACTTACTTGTTGAAGACATGATCAACAAATGATGAAAGCACCACGCAAGTGTTTGGTGACAGCGAGGACTTCCACAGCAAACCCACTCTTTTTAGAAAATATAGTTCTCAATGGGACAAACTATAGAGAGACCATACATATGTATATATAGAGAGTGTTGCGGGGACCTAGCCATAGATATTAACCCTAGGCCTGCCTATCATAGGCCTTAGGGTTAGACCTACACCATTAATCACACTAACAACATTGTTAGAAATTTGTACTATTTTTGTATAAAACTTTCTGATCTGAAGATGATTTGCTTGGTTATATTTTTGCAGAGATGGAAGACTTAGCAAGAAAGTAAAGAAGACACTCAATTTACTTGGTTCGATAGCACAAAGCTATCTACGTCCAAGGGTCAATCACACACACCAGAGTTTTATTAAGATCAAGGAAGGAAAGTACAAGAGATTGAGTGTTCTCTAACACCTGCAAGAGTTCTAAAAACCCTCTAGTACCCACTGTAATGTACTCTAGCACTCTCTAATTTTTCCTCACTTGAACATAGAAAAATGCCAATTTTTGTAGACTTGATTGTACTGGTATATGTCTCTATATCTCTGATTGCTTGGGATTTGGCTTTATATAATTGTTGTGGATGTACTACTGCCTTCGGATGATAACCATCAGACTTTGACTTAGTCCATATACCCATGCCTTTATCAAGTGCCTTTATTAAAGACTCTCTCTTTTAATACCTTTAGTGAAGTGCTGCGTTTTTTGCTATGCTTCTAGCTATTTCACGTGGGCCTCACAAACATTTGACTTAGCTTTAGGTTTAACTCTTCAGTCACTTCTTCTGTCGAATTCTCTAGACACCCAAGCTTCTTTTTCTTTCCTCCTTCGAATATTTCTCCTCTGTTTTTCTAGATTTATAGTGTTTCAATGTTGATTTTTGAAGAATCATGTGTTCTTCTTCACATGATCTAATGCTCTCTAGATTAAATGGATGCACGAGTATTACCTCAAAAACGTTAACTTTTGGCAGGTAGATTATACAAGGGCTGGCTCTTAAGATCCTCAAGCAGATGATGAAGATGAGGTCTATCATCTACCCTTGTATTAAACATAAAATTGGGAATGGACAAGGGACATGGATCTGGTTTGATATCTGGCTTGAGGTAAGCCCTATTATTTACAACTCTGAGTTTCTTCATTTGAGGAATAGATTGCCACTTAATCTTGAAGTCTCTTCACTGATTTGTAATGGGAACGGGGGCTAGTTTCAAAAGCTTTGCCTCCTTAATTGAACACTTTCCTCGTTTGAATGACGAGAGGACTGAAGGTGTTGTTAATTACTTGGACTCTCAATCTAATTGGAGATTACTCTAACCAGTCCTATCATCAGTTGTTCACTTACAGTTTTATTGAATATCCAAGGTATAATCTTTCATAGAAAATTCTTTAAATCCTAAAGCCTTATTTGTCACCTAGCTCACGATTAAGAACATGCTTAGGACCAGAAGGCAATGGCATTTAATGGATATGATACTTGTATATTATGTGAAATGACAGTGGAGGATAGAGACCATCTCCTTTTTCTTTGCAGATACTCCAAGTCAATTTGGAGCAGGATTTTGCATTTTCTATGAGATAATGGCACTGGATATGAATGGGAACAAACTTTGGAATAGGTTATTCTTCACTAAAAACCAGGGTAAATTAATGCAACTCCTTACAAAGTAGTTTTTACTACTACTATTTACACCATTTGGAAGGAGAGAAATAGAAGCAAGAGAAGGAAAACATCAACTTGCAGCAAGAGTTGTAAATTGGATTAGAGCTTCCATATATGCTCAAAATGCACAAAACACTCTTTCCATTGACATGAGGAGCAGATAGGAATTATAGATTAGCTCAATCTTTGCTTTATGTTGATCTCTTGCAATGTAACATCCCTTAAAATACTCAGTTTTTTTTTCCCGTAAAGTTGGTTAAGCTATAAGCCTAGAACTCATTATAATGTATCAATAACTTTGTCTATAATTTATATAACATTCAATTAAAAAAAATTTGAAATCAAGAAATATGTTAAAATCAATAATAAGAATTGCCTTAGAGGTCTTATACTTCAAGAAAAGGGATAAAAATAGAAGTTTACAAGTGATGAGTTTAAGGGGCTCTAAAAGAAAATTTTATCCAAAAGGAAATTGTTAATTTAAATTAAAAAGATGTGCAATTTAACTTAATTCTGAATTTATTGATAATTGAAATTAAGGTATTCAATTTATAAAATGAAAATTTAAATATAATTGCACCTAAATAAAGAAAAAAAAATTAGACTTAAATTGAAGTAAATTAAAAATATAAAAATATCTATTTTGTATTAAAATTGTATGACTAAAGACAGAAGTTTTAAAGTCATGTAATTAAAATTTAGGTTAAAGATTGCCCAAAAAGATAATGAGTATAACATGAGATAAAAAATAACTTTATATTAAAATTGGTTTTTGGGACTTTTTATTATAGACTTTTCAATAGGTCAAAGGTTGAGTAAGGTTTTGTAAAATGAGCATATTATCTTAAGGTATGTTATTGGCTATTTTTTGTTTTTAAAATTTTGTTGCTTTGTAAAATTTTAATGAACATAATGTACACCCATATTGCATTATATCAGTAACACTACAAAAAAAATATACAATCTGTGACGTTTTATTAATAAAACGTCACAGATTATTAAAATTTTTTATGACGTTTATAAACGTCACAAAAAGTTCCAATTTTTTGTGACGTTTAAAGAAATGTCGCGAATTTTTAACATCATTTACGACGTTTTTTTATTAACACGTCACGAAATAACTTTAGCAACGTTTTGTTGAATAAAACGTCCCTAAAGCCTTTGACAACAAATTAATTAAAACGATTGCTTTGGTCTCATTTTGAAATTTTTTGGTTTACGAGCGCATTCTCACTGCTACTTTCTCTCTTTCCCCGTTTCTCTCTTTCCCTGTTTCTTCAACAACTTCAAATCTCCCTCTCAAATTCACCCCTAGTCCTCTGCGCTCGCGGTTCTAGAGCTACGCTCTAATGCCCACTGCTCTGTTTTCATTTGCTAGGTTCGAACCTTTCTTTGGTTATTTGTTTCATGCTATTTCCTGGAAAATGTTTCTAAGTACATAACACAAATCGTTTTTTTTAAGAAAAAGATTGCAGTCATTTTGCGCTACACGAAAGCACAAGACAAAAGCAAAGAACCGTCTCTCTCTCTCTCGAGGTCAAAACATCACCAAACACAACCCATCTCTCAACTTCTAATCGAAAACCTCCCCTTTTTCTCAACAGAAACCACCTAATTCTTCATGTCTTCGGCGATCGTAGGTGGTCGATACTCATAAAGTTTCTCCGGGAACTCCTCAGGCGACCCGTCGTTTGATTCTATTTTTAGGCTGTTCTTTTGATTTATTATGAAGAATAGCGGCAAAGTGAATTTATTAAATATGGTTTCAAAAGCATATTTGAAAATTTATTAAATAGATTTTTATTGTTCTCGAAATTTGTGGGTAGAATCGTAGATCTTGGGCAAATGCACTGTGAACACCCATTTGTCACATTCACGCTCTTGTACTCTCATGGAAACGCCGCCGATGTTGGGCAAATGCACAAACTCTTCATTGAGCTTAGGGCTCATTTGAGAGTCAATATCATGAGGTATGGCCTCGATGCTTAAGCTTTCTGTTCATTTTTTTTTCTGTCACTTTCATTTCTAGCCCTGTTTTGTCTTTTTTCTTGGGATTGTTGTTGAAATCCAGGATGCTCTAGTTATTGCTTCAACATTTTCTGGTTAAAGATTGCTTTTTTTTTCTTCAAATGTTCGACCTTTACTCCTTTTCCATTTTTTTAAGTTTCCATGAGAGTTAAGTTTCTAAAAGATACTACTCCTTTTGAGTTACTAGCTGGTTTGAAGTTTAGTACTGTTATCTTCAAGCTTTCGATTTGGTTGAATAAGAATATCGAAGCATAAAAATAAAATTAGGGCTTTGTATCTCCTCTTTCTTTGTGGCTCAACCATGGTTGATTTCTCTTCATGTTAATATCTAATGAGTAAATTTCTCTGGTTTCTGTTATGATTGATTAACCGAGGATGTCTCATTATATAATATTGCTTTCGTTCTCATAAATGATATTCGTAGTCTTATTTCATTGCTTTATCTGCTCTTCTTATTTCACTATTTTAGTGATTGAATTGGAATTATTTTGTTGAATATAACTCATATGGAACTGGTGAATCAATAATTATCCTTTGCTGGAAATGAACATTTCTTTTCCTTTTATGGCAGTGAGATCAGTGGCTGCTCCAGTGGAAGATGTTTCTGGATTTGATGATATGGTTTCTGGGACACAAAGTAAGTATTATTTGCTATTGGAGGGGACCTACTTCAACTAGATTTATGTGGTGTGGCCGGTCAGTTCTTGATTTCTAATATCCCACTTCTCTTTTATTTTTCTATAGTTACATTGTGGAAAGTTTTCTTTCCAACAACAATTCTTTTGGGTTTTGTGAGAGTGCATCTCATAATGGGCACAAATTTGTCCACAAGTGGTTACTATATCACTGGTGGAATGTTACTACGTTAAAAAGATGCCGATGACTTGAATCTTAATATTTTAATCTCATAGTTATTGTTGTTATCTCGACAATCTTTATTATGTTTTAGGTTGCATATTGAACATAGCATTATAATGATAACAACAGTAGAAGTAGCAGCTACATGTTTGTGTAATGCTGGACAGATCTGGAAACTTCAAAAAAGACTATAAAACAACAGGTAGATCCTACCTTAGTGGCGTCATTCTTTGGACGTTTGTCTAAGATGGATTGCCCATGTATGCCATTGGCCAATACCTCCAACTGTGCTATAAACTTCAAGGCAAAGCAGTGAAAGTAAATACGAAAGTTATGTTCTGAAATAATAGGAGATTATTTTATGCCAAAAAGCTCATATAACACTTTACTATCCTTAAAATTTTTTAAATATTATGTCCAGAAAGTTTTTATGTTTGCTGGAGCTTTGATTCGTTATTTTTTCCTCAACAATTTTGTTGAGAGTTTTCCCAACAATTTTATCAGTATATGGACAGAGCATATGCTAATCAGCTGAATTTACAATGTTCAATTTCCAAAATGCAGCTGAACTCAGCTATATTAAGGAGTCTGAGGAGATACACCTTGCCATACGACCTATGGAATTGATAAAAAGAGATTAGCTTTTAGTGTTCTCTTTTGTTGCTATATAATTAAGTAAACTCCCACAGAACCATTTTAATGTTTGTGTATAAGTATTGCTGTTTCTTTACACAGGGCACTCCACATCCATCCCAAATTCAAATTTTATGGTAAATCAGCAGGTGATATTCACAAAAGAACCAAGAATACAATACATACTGGTAGAAATTTGTTTCGACATACATCCTACATTGCTTTGCATGTTTTCGAAATTTGTTATGGTGAATCTTAAAGGTAAGCGAGTGGTTTTTTTTTATGTTGTTATCAAGAGGATAATAGTTGAGCTGCTTTGTGAATTCTTAGAAGTGAGCTATATTTCCCTAACCCACTCGATCCACTCAATGTCTACATAGGTATGTTTTTACATTAGAAGTTGAATCTCTATGTTAGTGCAATTTATGTTTTTGAAAAGAATAGCTAAGAAGTCTTTTACTTTTCATGAATTAATGTTGTTAAGGTATAACATGTATGTATAAAGTAACAAGCCTTTGCTTCTTTCAGGATGCAGATAAAATAACAGAGGCATCAAAGAGGGAAAAGGAAGATATTTTAGCTAAGCTTACACAAACTAAAAGGAAGCTTACAGATTCAAGAAATAGAGTAAATAGGCTAGAGGAAGACAATTCAAAACTCCGCATGACAAGACTTAATAGAATGTCCGTGGACTCCGATTATCTGGTGGACTTAATAAATTCAAGAATGTTTATGTTCTTATATTAGTATCTTGATCAATGACTCGATATTTGGGTTGCCTTAATTTGGTCTCTCTAAGAAATATGATAAACGTTACGATATGATGATTTTTGTAGATCTACTATCAGTGCATTGCAGATGTAGATATTAAAGAAGCTTTAATTGTATCTCCCTCCCTCCATTTTTTCCAGAATCTCAAATGTTTCATCCCTTGGTTTTGATATTAATTAGTGTATTATGATATATTTGTGAATTGT
>JANKYF010000009.1:4285770-4296475 GCA_029829435.1 Erythroxylum hondense
CTCTTTCTCCTATCTTGCATGACAGAATCAAAAATTGCATGAGAGTGTCTCATTCTTGGTCTTCTTTCTTCTAAGAAAATTATCCTCCAAAGTTTTTTTCTCCTTTCTCATCAAAGAATCTTGATAACCAAGTTCTCCAAAAAGAGCATGTTGTAGATCAGATTGGTCGAAGATACAATATCGAGAAGAGGAAACAATAACTAGAAGAAGAGGATACATCACTTAGGAGAGGATATATTATCGAGAATAGGATAGCGCAGCAAGGAGTTAAAGCTGTAGCGAAGCAGTTGGTAATATAGTCTTCATCTTTTTCTTATGTTTATTATCTTTATACTATATCATGTATATATTGGCATGATGATTTGGAAATATTACTTCTGTTGCAATTTAGATTTCTAAAATGTTTTGAAATCTACCATTTCTCTAAATATGACATGCTTTCTTTTTCTGATCCAACACCCTGCGATACTGTATAAAGTTTCAGATTTTGTGCCTAGTGCTATCACCATAGCTCCCTTCATAATTTTTCAAGAACTCTCCCCGAACATTGCCTTATAACCGGTGATGTCTAACTAACTAATAGAAATTAGATTCTTCTTCAAGTCAGGAAAATATCTGACATCCTACAGTTTCATTTACTTCCACCTGAGGTCTGGATATACACATCCCCCTTTCTAGAAATCTCCAAGGCTTTATTATCAGTAAGAAACACCTTCCCAAAATTTCCAGACTTGGAATTATGGAATAACTCTTTTCACGGAAAAGAGTGGAATGACGCAGAAAAATCAAGTATCCAGGAGTCAACCAGACTATCCACACTAAGAATTAAGGCATCACCAAGAATATATTATCAGGATCCATAATCATAAACTTGGTGTAAAGTTCAAAATGTATCACATTGTCTACTACTAAAGCATAATATATGGTAACAATGGAAGTAGGTAAAGATAAGCTTTGGTTGAAGTGATTTCACTAAGAATTAGACATGGAACAAGATGAGTACATGGTTTTCTGTGATAGTCAAAGTGTCTTGAGAGCAAGCTTGAGCTTTGTAGTAAGCTCAATAGAATGGTTTTCAAGTGATCAATGAGGTAGTTGATTTCTCCTCCAAAATGAGCTGGTGAGGGAGATTTTTAGGGATCAAGTCCCATTTTACAAATGTTTGTTTGTTTGATACAACTAGATATGAGCTCTGGAGGTTTTAACTATCTTCATGGATCAAAAAGAACAAAGATTGAGTGGATTCGTACAAGGAAATGATGATTCAAATCTATTTTTGGAGCACATGCCCATGCCTGGGTTGCACATGGTCTTGTCAATGGTAGAAGCAGTTGTGTGGATGACTATGTATGTCTTTGTAAAGAATGGGTTTAATCAAGATGCTTCAAGGATAGATATGCCCAAGTGAAGTAAGACATATCTATGTCACTGCTTTCACTTTGTCATGTTCGCTAACCGTATTAGTCACTAGAATCAAGTATCTTTATGATATCGAGTTTTGAGGCTCACACAATCATCATACACGGTTGTGTGGGCAACCATGAATGATATAAGAACCTTATCTTTTGTGAATTAAAAGATTTATTTAGAGGCATAAGTAAGATGAGATAGAAACACTTGACAAAACAAGAGGCAAATAGTCCAAATAGCATTCTTTAATTACTGTTTTAATAGAGTTTGATTTTTATTAATAGTTTGGGATTAGTATTTGTGTGTGTGTGTGTGTATACTCAATCCTAAAGCAGTGAGAGATTAGTTGTGCTTGTTTTGCGAAGCGTTATTAGTTAGAGTCAATAGCATGAAATCTTAAATGCTTGTATCTTTCTATTTTTTATTTAATGGATATTTCTTGTTAATTTGTTTTGTTTTGTTGTTTTTACCTTTATACTATAAGAATTTTCACATTAAAATTGTTTGTTCAATTTATTTTTGAGTCATCCATATCATTTGAGTAATTTGATATTGGTGAGTATTCTTGTTGATTTTGTTAATGTTATTGTTTGGAGTCCAAAAGGAAGTTAATTAGTGTATTTACTTGAATTATATTTCATTTGTAGGAATGTCTAAAGTTAATTAAATCGGTGAAAAATAGCGACTCAACACTTATTATAATTATAAGTTTGCATATATTTTGTATGTAGATATCGATAATATATCCAAATACATAGTTCCAATGTTATATTAAAATATCAATTTGCATAAGTTTGGACCTTGTTGGCTGTTCTATATTCATTACTTTAATTGACAGGTTATCCGGTCGACATTCTATGTGCACTTTCAGACCTGAGACAAATACAGATCATTCTGAACTTTCTGCATTGAAGAGGACCTTCTGGTTTGTTTGTCTATCCCCATCAACTTGTATTCAAGCACTCATAAGCTATCAATGCGTTAAAGCTAAAGGTGTAGCCACAGAGGAAGTGGGAATACAAAAGATAAACAATGATATGTTTGGTCATTGTTAAGTTGAGAAAGGTAACCAAGAATGCTCTCAAGTGCAGCTACTTTTGAATTTCTTGACCTATTCATTTTCTTTTTCTTGGACCCCTCAACTTTAGAGATCCATCCAGCTTTGACCGATAATCCTTTCTACTTTCTATTTAGAAGGTTTGACCTTCATTTCTTGTTAAGATGATGCATTTTAATTAATATCGTCATTAATACAACTACTTTTTTTTCTCAAAATTTAGTGCTGGTTCTGTGCACATGATTGAGTTTTAGTTACTCTTAGTGGAAAGTCTTATCAGTTTTACGAAGAATTTCTTCTAATATCTAAGATATCCATAACCTTCAGAAAGTTCTTGATTAGTACTTGGCATCTTTAGATAAGCATGGACGCTCATTGTGTGCCGATGGTGGGAATAAGGACCATGATTTTGAAAGGCTTAGGCCTTAAAGTTAGCACATCTAGGCCGAGCAAGAAAGCCTCAAAGGTCAGATGAGCAGCAACTGGGCCAGCATTTGAGTTATTTTATGTGTAGTGGAACACAAAGAAGAAAGTCCATACTGGATCGTCACAAGCCTGCGTATACAGTCCATTAGTAGGATTATTCTAAAGCACAGCGCCATCTGTGAACATGTGGCTATGCCTAATGTCATACGCCTTATCTAGTACAGTTGTGGTCGTTGTGGTTTTGACCGTATTCTTGCATGTCCCTGCACTTCATCACTCCGCACAATATCATCCCTTGAAGCCCAGAACGTTTCCCATTTCCTGTCCAAGCATATCCTATCCATGGCTTCCACTACTCTTTCCCCCGCAACACCCTCACAGGTGAATGTCACATGAAGCATTTCTCTTCATGTTCTATCTATCTTGATTTCACTTAGATTTTTGTTATAATATTTGTATTTGCTTCTATCGTTTACCAGCTATGCTCCAGCAAAAGTGGCATCTTTTGTCCCACACATGCCGGGTTTGCGAAGCTAACGAGGAATAATATGGTATCAAAGGAGAAACGGATGAGAATCGCATGCCAGGCCACCAGTATTGCTGCTGATAAAGTCCCTGACATGGGTAAGAGGAAACTCATGAACCTACTTCTTCTTGGCACTATTTCACTCCCCAGTGCAGGAATGCTGCTCCCTTATACCTACTTCTTTGTTCCACCTGGGTAAGGAATGATTACGTTTTATTTTATTACCCCCAAGAAATTATCGCAGAACTTTGTTTTTTGCACTTGTATCTTCTTGATGTCAACATTTTGTCAATTTAATATAAGAAGCAGAGAATGGTGTTATCACGACTCTTTCCATGGAAATTAGTGGCTGTTAGCAGATTTTCTTTTTCATCCTCCAAAATTCAAAAGCACTATACTTATTCCTTTCTCTGTATTCGCTGTTGTTAAAATTTCTAATTGTAATCAGAACTATAAGATTCTGATGAGGGATTTGGACTATATCAAGTTTACCAACTAAGCTCCGTTTATATCAAATACTTTCTTCCCATTCAAATTTCAAGGAGCAAACCATAAATATAAATTGCTGATTGTGTTGGTATGTCTCCTCAAACGCAACCAAATTGCTCTTTTTAAGTTCGATTTTTACCAAATCTTAAAGAATGATTTTTTTTCCAGTTGCCGAATGAAATGCCACACGTGTTACAGTTAAAGGGAGGCACTAATCTTCACTGAAAATATGCAGTAAACAATTCTAGAGGCAGGAAAGAATATCCTAAATGACCAGTCAGTTTAGTTGGGTGTTATTGCAAAGTCTGTCTTTGATTTAATTTACGAATCATCAAATTGCCTGGAAATTTCTATTCTGTCAACTTCCGTAAAAGTTTTTGCTTATAGTGAACTTCTTCCCTCCTTCCATTTTGCCTGGAAATATATGTCAGGAACCGAGGTGCTGGGGGTGGTACCATTGCGAAGGATGCTGTTGGTAATGATGTTGTTGCAGACCAATGGCTCAAGACTCATGGACCTGGAGACCGAACACTTACTCAGGGATTGAAGGTGATGAAGCTTTATTAGTTATTCATGCAGAAACTTTTATAAATGAAAGACAATTTTTTTTCTCCTTAAAGCAACGCGATTCCTTTGTTCTAATAGTAGGGATCAATTAGAAAGTCTTACCATTTTGCTTTACTTGAAAATTTTGAACTTTGGCTCTTTGGAATACTTCCAAGCAGATTTACTTTTTTAATGGCTAAAACTATATGCATATGGGTGTCTGGAAAATTCATACAGATAGAAGCATTCTAAGAATGACATTTGTTTAAATGCTTGGATGGAATTTAGGGAGACCCGACCTACCTTATTGTGGAGAAAGATAGAACCCTTGCAACATATGGGATTAATGGTGTCTGCACACACCTTGGGTGTGTTGTGCCGTGGAACACAGCTGAGAACAAGTTCATTTGCCCTTGCCATGGATCCCAATACAATGAACAAGGAAAAGTTGTAAGAGGTCCAGCTCCTTTGGTAAGCAAATCAAACCATTTGCTTCGTGATTGGTTGAATATCATTTCAAACCACTGAACTTGGAACTTAGTACTACTTTCTAATCATTAAGTTAGTTTCCAACGATTTGTCTGCTAGACTGTAATATGTAATATGACCAATCATGAGAGAATTTCAATGTAGTTTTGGCAACCTATTTAAGTAGAATGCATTTCTATATTGCTGAATGCATCACCTTTTTCAAGGGAATGTATTCATATTTTTATGGTTTAAAAAGGTTCATTTTTTTCCTCTCAAGTACGTAGAAGACCGTAAAGAATTCTACTAGAATTGGAAAGTTTGATTTAATTATTAAGAAGTAAAGATATCTCTAATTCTCTATTATGTTTAGTTAGGAACTCTTTAAATCTTTAAGTTGTTTGTCATCAATCCACAGAGTATTAATTCTAAATGAACCAAAAAAAGAAGAAAAGGGCATTGCCTAGAATAGTTTCTGCAGTACATTAATAATTCAAAAGCTCATTTGATAAAAAAATGCATCTTCTCTTTGATCACTTGGAATAGAGGATTTTACCTTTTGAATTCCGACGTTTGGAACGTAGAAAAGTTTCTCCTAAATGAGTTATTTCTTCAATACACACTGATGCTAAGAAAAAGCACGAATATTGCACGCGATAGTATCTGAACATACTTGAAGTTGAAGCACTCTGTGTTATTAATGAAAATTCTCTTGGCTTGCCTGACAATCATTTTCTTCCATTTTGTTGGCACAGTCTCTTGCATTGGCTCATGCGGATATAGATGAAGGGAAGGTGGTATTTGTCCCCTGGGTTGAAACAGATTTTAGAACTGGAGATACTCCTTGGTGGGCGTAAGTCTCATATTGTAGTAGTTTCCATATAATGATGTATGAATCCTGTCCCACTGTTCTGCAGGGGAAAATATAAGAATCCTTTTTGTTATGGAAATTGCTCTAAAGATTGTGTTACAGATAGTGTATGCTTGTTGAATGCAGCTCACAACAAGCTTCATATTTGTTCAACTATTCTTTGTACTTTGTCTATCCATTTCTGAGCACCCTGCTCTACATAGCTAGAGTGGTACCACTGCAATTGTCTTCGGTAATGAGTCACTATTTGGTTAATTGTCATTTATAAGCATTTCTCGCCTAAGTCAAAAGCTGATTTTTTTTAATGAAATCAAATTTAACAATAGGAAGTCATCCACCTCTTTATTTTTAATTTCTTTGAAAGCATCCTCAAAATCAGTTCAAGCAATCTTCTCACTCTCCTAACTTGGTTTTTTAGTTGCTCCCATCTTACTCTTAAGAATGCAGTCTTTCTTCCACCAATATACTATTTTTTGGATCCCTCTTCGTTCCAGATTTATGATGTCTCAATTACATCTAAACCTCCCCTTCATTCTTCAAATGTTATATCCTAAGATATGGAGTCCCTGTAAGAACGTAGAGTTAGATAGATGGTGATCTTCACCTAAGAATCCCTAAAGCGTCGTAGGACATTTCCTCAACAGTCTCACCAACTATTAAAATGCTAGAAGCTTGACGACTAGCTACCATAATTGGCTACTTTATTAACACGAGACCCTTTTTTTTTTTTTCTCAAATGAAGATAAAGTTGAGAAAATTAGAAAAAGTTAGGATTAAAACTGATTCTAGCAACTGAGGAAGAATGTTTTCAATTCAGGTTCACTAATGTATCTATTATGATGAAAGTCCTAGAATAAGACCTTGAGCTCTTAAATGGGAAATCACTACTACTCAAATGAAACCAAGTATGGAATTTGCCAAAGAGGTTTGAAACACCTCCCCTTTTATCCCACTAAAGTATTATTCCACTATAGGACTTAAATACCTAGCAAGTTCCATTGAAAAACCTTTGTGTCATGATAAACATACTGCTGGACTGAGGAGAATTGGTTATACCAAGGTTTGATTGGACGCTGATTTTAATTAGTCTGTACTTGAAACTCTAAAGATCCATAGATTAGATAAAGATAGGGGTTTGATGGTATATAAAATATTCCTTACCCCTAAAGTCCGTAACAATCCTCTTATTATCAGATTTGGAATCCAATTGGGAAGAACTTTGCTTTAGGAAATCAATTGGAACCACCTCAGCCTCATTTTACAAAAACCTCAAATCCTGACTCTTTAATGAAGTTTAATCTAACATTATAACCTAAGAAGTAAGGGTAGATGTTATGTCTCTATATAATATGGCACCTAGCAAAATGATTGATGATGCCACTCTTTCCTTATAATTATGGTAACATTTAATAATAATGAATATTATTCTAATAACACCTGGTAAGTTAATTGAAATTAAAGTTGAAGCAACCTTTAATTTCCTATTTGAAGGGCCTTCTTCAATACAAGGAATTCTTCTTTATCAACTACAAAGCCAGCTAATAAACCACTAGTGATTGCTCGTTGTTCTTCTTTATCAACTACAAAGCCAGCTAATAAACCACTGGTGATTGCTCATTATACAACTTCTAATTTGTACTTTAATCCTTCTTACTAGTGATGTAACACTATGCAAAATAACTAGACCAACAATCATAGCAATGGTAAGTTTAGGTCGATCCTATAGAGAATGTGTGTAAAGCTTTTAAAATAAAATCAATAGGTGTTTAGATTATGGGTGGGGTCTGGTTTGGTTTTAAATAAGAAAATAAAATGAAACTAAAATGATGAAAACAAATTAAAGAAAACATTTGAAAATGATGAAAGTGTTGAATTCGTTAGGGATCCGATTCTTTAGATATACCTCTACTTACAGTCAATTAAACATGCTTCAGTGCATTATCGTCTTCACACCTCTCTTTGAACTATTGGTTGTAGTTTGATAACAAAATCTGCTAATCTTGATTTTTCCTTACATCTTAGTTAATTAAGAAGAACTCATTAATTAACCTTAACTATCGGATAAACTAAAACAAGCTCTCTAAATTTAATCTGATAGCCACCTTATGAGTGAGAAAAACAAACTAATCTAAGCAATAATCACCCAGCTCGAATTATTTAATATAGGTTACGTTATCCCTAATGATATAATACCGTTAGATGCCACAAAAAATTCAACAAGACTATTATGTATTATATTCAAAGTTCTATTAATGAGTTCTCATGAAAAACAATCCAATAGAGCATCAAGATCATCCTTACACAATATCCAATCAATAAACACAAGATAACGTAAACAATATGAAAAGAGGCAAAGAACAATAATACAATGGAGAGAAATGCTTAACTGGGTTCTTTGGCATTGATATCACCTTCAAACCAGCGTCAGGCTTCCCTCCATATGTTTCCAAAGGATGATAGGTTTGCCCCTTTTCATTCTCCTGAAACCTCAAAACCAAGACCTCACCCTTTCTTCAAAAGGTATCTGTTTTGACAACAAAATGTTGTTTTTATACCAAAAAGTACGGATTTTGGGTAAGTTGTCATGCTTTCACAAGCGTGCATATGTTGTTCGTTGTCGTGAGTGTGAGTCTTGGGACTCAAAATTATGAGCCACCTTGGATGGGGGTGACATGGGCTGTCACGTCCATATAACTAGTGTTACGGACATAACAAGTGTGTCATGGGCGTGACATACTTCTCACGGCCATGAAGTATTTGTCATGGCCGTGAGATGTATCTTATAGCCATAACAATGTCACCTTCATTCCTTTTGGTATTTTCTTGTCTCTTTATGCTCTGATCCTTCTCCTTCTTATTCCTTGAAGACAAGTGAGTGTGAATATCAAGAAGACAACTCACATATAGTGCTTTCATCTCATTTTAGCTCTTTTGCTTCCGAATTGTGCCTAAAACTCAAATATGAACTAAAGTGAATGTCTTAAGCATTTCATATCATTAATCACTAAGTATTGTGGAATAAATGTATAATCAGTTAAGCATATATCAAATTTTCCCACACTTAACTTTTGACAGTCATCGGGAAAAACATCATAATCAAAATTATAAACCCAAAAACATTTACTCATTTCTCATATCTTCCAAGAATATAATCATAAGTAAACAGAAACAACTTTCAAAACCATGGCAAGATTTTGCCATTCAATGTTTTTGCTCATGATCAATCAACATTCATCACCTTTAAAAACTAATCAATCTAGTGGTAGACTTGGACAAAATGTGTTTAAGAATAAGATAGATACATAGATACACTCAAATAGCATTTATGATTATGACATTCCACAACTTTGCATACCATTTCATTTCTCCATTATTAAGATTCACATGCATGATCATAAATCAAAGGACTTTTCAAGGTTATAATGTGCACAAGTGTAAGGTAAGATGTATTTGGGTAAAATAGAATAAAAGTCATTAAGCTAGTGAAGCAAAAGTAACACTCAGTGAAACATCAAGTGCACATGCTAACATTAATTCAAAACTGGGTACCATCAGATATAATGAATGCACCAATTATATTTCACAACTTAAATTCAAGCTCTCACACCATAAACCATATGAAGCATAACCAATTAGAAGGAATCACTCATAAAAATCGATGATATCAATACATTGAAACTATAAGGAGTGATCGTTCAAAGCCATGTCCACCTCATAAACATTATAAGAAAATCATCTATTCAATACAACTTTAAGAGGAGAAACTAATCATAAACAACTTTTCAAAACATATGTCTTTCTTCCTAGATACATTTATTTAAACTTTTTTCTTTTTTCTTTTTTTTTTCTTTTCCTTTTCTTTTCTTTTCCTTTTCCTTTTTCTTTTTCTTTTTCTTTTCTCTTGTTCTTTCTTTCTTTTTCTCTTTTTTCATATAAAAATAGAAAGAAGCTACATCAATATGGGAATTTCGTTGATAAGACATAAAATGCCGTACCAACAATTATAACCATCCCACACATATGCACACTGTCACACTCCACAAACTCAATAATCAACAAATGCTCCACTAGTTTTAAGCCTTGGATAGGAAATTTGGTTAGGTTTAAAGCATGTAATATGGTTAGCATAAAAGAAAGGCTAATAAAGCTCAAGGGGGTTTAACAAAGGAGAATTTCACATCAATGAGTAGGCTATTTGGCTAATGTAGCTCAAGAAACAATCAATGCCTATATCATTTCCATGTTAATGCATGTGATAAAACTGTGGTCTCAAATAAAAATTTAAGGTAGAGTCAAGATGTACATGTCATGAAGGCCACATATAAATAAAAGATAACGAGATTGATATGAATACGTTAGTCTAATAAGGCTCAAAATCTCTCTGGCTTTGGTTTACCACTAGTTACTACTCTTCTAAAGATAACATACTTTGACCAATCACAAGTGCAAAAGTACATGCTAAAGTTGTCATGGATTCTTTTGGTTAATTCACACTCTAATCATGACTATATAATCTTATAATCAATAGAAAAAAAGAGAATTTTCTTTATTTGTCTAATTCTATCTCTCTTTGATTGAAAATTTAAAGAAAAATAAGAAAAACAAACTTAATAACATAAAAGCATATAAGAAATAAATGCCAAAAATGTAAGGGAGAGAAATAAACTTTCTTTGGTTTGCCTCCTAAGTAGTGCCTTTGTTTGTTATCACTGGATCGACTCCTTATTTTTGTAAACGATCTAGAAGGGGGGTTGAATAGATCTTTAAAGCTTTTTCGCAGAGTTTTACAAAAACACGGAATTAATACACACGAAACAATCAAATTAATCAAATGAAAATGTAAAGAGTAGGGAAGAAGAGCAAACACTGTTTTTATAGAGGTTCGGTGCTAAGACCTACGTCCTCTACCTAA
>JANKYF010000009.1:4509772-4521555 GCA_029829435.1 Erythroxylum hondense
CATGACATTCCATGACTTTGCATATCATTTCATTTCACCACCACTAGGATTTACATGCATAATCACAAATCAATATGAATTTTTAACGTTGTAATGGGGGTAAAGGTTAAGGGTAACGGTTAAGATGAGATGTATTTGGGTAATGTGTCACAAAAGGCATCAAAGCTAATGAAACAGGGAAACACTCAATGGAATATCATGTGCAAAAACTAACATTCACTCAAAACAGTGTACGTTAACTATAGTAAATGCAAAAACTTTGTATCATAGCTCAAATTCAAGCCTTCACACCATAAATCACATTAGGTATAAATCACTCACAAAAGTTGATCATAAACAATACTTTGTAACTATAAGGAGTGACCCTTGAAAACTACATCTCTCTCTTTCACATCGTAATCAAATAACCCTTTCATAAAACTTTTGGAGGAAAAAATTAATCATAAATAACGTTGCAAACATGTCCTCCTTGATGATTTTATTTAAACATATAGTTTTTGCTTTTCTTTTTCTTTATCTTTTTTTCTTTCTCTTTTGCTTTTTTCTTTCTTTTTCTTTTTTTTTTCAACAAAAATTGAAAGAATCTACATCAACATTTGGAATTCATCGATAAGAGATAAAATAACATTCTTAAAATTATAACTAATTCACATACACTCTTATACTTTTATGCATCCATAATCATTAACAATCAATAAATGCACCATTAGTTTTAAGGCTTGGGTAGGATATTTAATTAGTTTAAAGGTATGTAATCTAGTTAGAACAAAATGAAAGGCTAATAAAGTTTAAGGGGGTTTAATAAAGGAAATTTTCATATCAATAGGTAGGCCATTTGACTAATGTAACTTATGAAACAAAGAATGCCTCTATCATTTCCATATTAATGAAAGTGATAAAAATATGGTCTTGAATAGAAATTCAAAGCAAAGTTAGGATTTACATGTTATAAAGGTCATACATGATCAAAAGACAATGAGACTGATATAGATGTGTCAGTCTATGAAGGCTCAAAATTTCACTGGTTTATGTCTGCCACTAGTCAATACTCTTATAAAGATAATATATATTGACCAATCACATGAGTAAAAGTACATTCTCAATTTGCCATGAATTTTTTTAGTCAATTCATTCTCTAATTATGATTATATAGTCCTAGAAGCACTAGAAAAAGAGAAAATGTTTATTTATTTGATTGGTTTTAAAAACACCTAAGAAAAACACATAAGCAACTAACAAGATTAAAATGTGCATGAAAACTAATATCGCCACCCCCACACTTAAAACTTAGATTGTCCCCAATATAACATCAAATGTAAGAAATGGAGCATATAATGGAAACCAAAATTGCAAGAATGTAAATAACAAAAAATAGACTACCCTTGGATTGCCTCCTAAACAATGCCATTGTTCACTATCATTGGCTCGACTCTATGTTATCCTCATCAAGTTACAAAGTTTTGATCTCTAGGAACCATAACTTTGGCCTTTTCCACGTGACCTTCATCAGGATAAGGCACTAGTCGATGACCACTTACAAGTAATGTCTTCCCTATTTTCAAACTTTTATTCTCTATTACACCATAACGAAAGAAATTAGTTATCATAAAAAGATCAACCCAATAAGAACAAAATTTATGCAGAAATAGTTTATATTTAACGCAATAAAAAAACACTTTTTGACTAATGATAAAGCTTTTTGATGAGACATTAAAAGCTTTAGTCTTCTCTTTTGTTGAAACCACTTCTTGTTTATTTGTATGCTCTTTCTTACAATCTTCTTATCCTGAAAGGTCAATCACAATAATTGTAAAAACAAAGTGGTCATTATGATGGTGCTTATTAACATCAAAAATATTGAAACGAGTAACTTCCCACCGAATTCCATCATAAGGGTACCCTCATGAACATCTATTTTAGTTTGGGTCATGTTGAGAAACGATCTCCCTAGTAAGATACATTCTAGGTTATAGGAATTTTCATCATTCATGTTAATCACATAAAAGTTAGTGGTAAATATTAGTTCATTTACCTCATAAGCACATCCTCAATTACCCTATCTAGGTAAGTGTTAAAATGATGAGCCAATTGTATGGCAATACTAGTTTCTTTTAATGGCCCTAGGTTTAAAGAAGCATACATGGAATGAGTCATAACATTAATCGATGCTCCTAAATCTAACATAGCCTGTTTATTCTCAGTGTTACCAATTTTTCAAAGAATAGTAAACATGCCTAGATCTTTACACTTAGGAGGTATTTTCTTTTTTAAAAATTTTATAAATAGTTTCACTCGTCCTATTCATTTCATTACCTCTTAACTTCCACTTGTTCGTACACAATTCTTTGAGGAATTTTGCATACCTCAGCACTTGCTTAATTGCATCTAACAATGGGACATTCGCCTTAACCTTTCGAAAGGCCTCCCAGATCTCTTTATCCTCATCCTCCTTATTTAACTTTGCTAAACTGCTAAGACAAGGTGGAGGATTAATCTTTAAAACAATTAAGAATTCAGTATTTACCTTTGAGCTCGATGTTATATCCCTTTCTTTTTTGAGCTCCTTCTCAATGTCTTCTTCATTAGTCATCCATTGATTAATTCTTTCAGGGTCCTCAAGCTTCCTACCACTTTTCAAGGTGATTACATTAACATTCTCCATTTTTGTCTCAGGTTAAGATAGCAATTTTCCTCCTTTTCAGGCTTCTAGAAAGTTTATTTCCACTGCCATCTGGCTTACCTAGTTCTCCATATTATGAATGCTAGAATTCACCTCTTGAAATTTAGATATGGTCTCCTATTACAACTGCTACATACCCTATTGGAATTGCAAAGTTTTAGTTGCAATAGACTTAACCATATCTTTTAACGATGTACTTGAGGTAGAGGAGGCTTATGGCCTTGATTAGAATGCCTGTGTTCCTTGCGACCTATTGGAGAGATAATTCTGCTGCTTATTTCTCCTATACTTAGGTCGCGATGGTCTCTGCAGCCCGGATTATATGTCTAGGAGTATAGGTTCTCTAGTTAGGAAAATTACCTCCCGCAACATTGATATATTCTATGCTCCCTTCTTGTTGGGCACCCATCAATCGGATGGCTTTTATTTGCACATATCTTGCATGCTTTTACCTGTGCCTGTCCAATTGCAAGTTTTCTAACAAAATATGTTAACTTATCTAAATGATGTTCGATAGATGAAGTACTTACCTCATTTATGCGATGAACATCATTATGAATGCCAAATTGTTAAGTGTTTAAGACCATATGCTCAACTAGGATCTTGGCCTCTATAGGAGCCTTCTCACACAATGCCCCACCACTCGCCACATTGACCAAACTCCTCTCTATAGGTAGCAATCCTTTGTAGAAATACGAGATAAGAAGTTACAATAGAATGTTGTAGTGCAGCCAACTAACACTTAACTTCTTGAAGCGTTCCTAGTATTCGTAAAGGGACTCATCATTGTATTGCTTTATTCCACAAATTTCCATTTTTATATTGGTTATTTTCGATGCTGGAAAATATTTTTCCAAATATATCCTCTTCATCTTGATCTATATGCTAATGCTCCTAAGGGGGTAAATCAAAAAGTCAATCTTTTTCCGCAACCTTTAATGAGAATTGGAAAGCTCTCAACATACTATGCTCTTTTATCACCTCTAAAGGTTTCATACTAAGACAGACCAAATCAAGCTCCTTAGGATGCTTATGAGCGCCCTCACCTGCAAAATTATGAAAGTTGGGCAAAAGATGGATTAGTCAATATTTAAGCTAAAAAGCAACATTTTTAGCAAAATTTAGAGAAGTAATGTATAAAGGCATTGAGTCAAATCTAGTGCATCCAACTCTTTTAAAGTTCTTGGATTGGCCATGGCTTCCTGAAGTTCAATTCCTTGTTGTATTCCTTAAGTTGTTCTGATTTCATTACGTAACCTCTGCAATGTCCTTTCGATCTCTAGATTAAATTGTCGAGGTTCTCCATGCAGAGATCTTGTTACTACCATATACCAAAACTAGCAAATGTGTAAAGATTAAGAAAAAGAAAAAAAATACATATACAAAAAATGCCAATTGAAATCAAAAACAAAAACTAAAGCACCACACTCCCTGACTACGGCGCCAAAATTGGTAACACATTATAACACTACACAAAATAACTACACATAAAACTATAGCTAGTGATAAGTCTAGGTCATTCTCACAGAGAGTGTGTATAAAACTTTCAAAATGAAAAGAATTGGTGTTTAAGTTATGGAGGGGTTTGGTTTGATTTCAAATAAGAAAATAAAGTGAAATTAAACTAAAGAAAGCAAATTAAAGAAAACAATCAAAAGTGATAAAAGTGATGAATGGATTTAGAATCCCCTTGTTCAATATTAGCCTATACACAATTAAAAATACTTCATTGAATTGTTGTTTTCACACTCCTCCTAGAACCTATTAATCATAGGTTAATAACAAGCTCTATTAACCCCGATTTTTTCTTAGGTCGTGTTTAATTAAAACAAGCTCTTTAACTAAACCTGACTATCGAGCAACCTAGAACAAGTCCTTTATATTTAATAGGACAGTCGCATTATGAGTTAGGAAAATAGATTAATCAAGGCAATAAATGCATAAGCTCATGTCATTTAACTAAGGTTATGTTATCCCTAATGATTCAACATAATTAGTTGCCACAAATGAATCGAAAACATAACGATTACATATTGTATTCAAGATTCTAAAATGTTTCATAAAAACAACCTAATGAACACAAATCAATAAATATAGGATAATTTAAACAATCCCTAAAGAGAGAATGATTCAATATTACATAATAAACAAGCTCTCAAATGTGAAGTTCGGCTTCGATTTCACCTTTAAACCAGAATGAGGAAGGTTAGCCCTTTATGTGTCTCTAAAGAATGCATGCTCTGCCCTCTTGTTCTTCCAAAACCGATTAATCTTGTTCTTGTTCCACAAGGCTAATTGAATTTTAACATTGGCTCAATGAATGTGCTCTTAACCCATTTTAGCTTTTATGCTTTTAAATTATACCTAAAATCAAATGTGAACTAAAATGAGTATCTTAAGCATTTCACAACAATAATCACTAAGTGTTAAGAAGTAAATGTATAAACAATTAAGCACTCATCACTCTTACTACCTTATTCTGTTCCATAATTCAAAAAGGCATAAAATAATGAGAAAAATGTTTATTGTATATTGAGTTTACATATAATAGGTCAGTTCTTTCTACTAACTCTTATTCTCCTTTCACAATTATTTATGGATTTAATTCTTTAACTTCTTTGAATATCTTCCCTTTACCTACTAATAAACACTTTGATTTGGATGGTAAGAATAAGGCAAATCTTGTTAGGGATTTGCAAGACAAAGTTCAAAGTAACATAGAGAGAATGAATGAACAATATGCGAAGCAAGACAATAAGGGGCATATAAAGGTTGTTTTTGAACTTGGAGATTGGATTTGGGTTCATGTGCATGAGGATAGGTTTCCTACTCAAAGGATTCTAAGTTGTAGTCTATGGGAGATAGATCTTTTAAAGTGTTAGAGAAGATGAATAAAAATGCCTACAAACTAGATTTGCAAGCAATTATGGTAATATGAGTGCATCTTTTAATATAGCTTATTTATCTTAGTATGATCTAGGTGATTTGAGGACAAATCCTTTTGAGGACAGAGAGAATGATAGAGAGTAGCTTCCACCGAAACCTATTTCCAACCATTACTGTAATCTTTTGCAAGGAATTGGAGGTCCAATGACTAAGGTAAATACCAAACACATAAAGATTACTTTACAAGGATTAATCATAGAGATTAAAGGAAAAAAGGTTGTTTAAGATGAATTAGATGAATTGTCAAGATTAGTCACTTTTCTGCATGTTACTGAAGATGAAAGATGCTTAATACATGAAGAGCAAGGCCTGGAGAATGTCTATCAACCTGGTCCACTTATTTTGAGTTAAATAGAGACCATTTGCATAATTAAGATGTATTTAAGAGCCTCTGCTTGTTTTGTCTTATTAGTAAGCATTTTTATTGTAATTGGACTTAATTATAAAGCTTAAACCCTGTTAGTATTATTTTATAGTTGTTTTCTAGTTTCTTATTTGGGTTAGAACTTGTTATAGAGTTAATTTCTAATCTGATTAGGATTCTTTATAATATCAAGGATATTAATTGAAATAGGGCTCCTAGAGTTTTAGTTAAAGTAGTATTAGCAGTTAATGTTGGAATCAATGTTACACTTTATAAGGAAAGTTTTTTAATCACTAGTTTTCTTTCCCTTTTAGGATTCTAGTTCTTAAGGATTTTATACTTATAAAAGGTCATCTTATTAATGTAATTCGTGGATCATCAATATAGAAATTAAATTGAGAGTGTTCTTCACTTTGGTAGAATTTCCTCTTTTTTCTTTAATAGGAACTTATTCCGATCTTATTAAGGAAACTTATGGTGATTAAATCATTATAGCTTTAGTTTTAATCAATGGGTTTATTTATGATCAAGTTTTCTTACTTGATTTGAAGACAATTCTAATGTTTTAATTCCTTGTAATTCAGGTTTTTGGTAGTTTTTAGCCTAATGTTTGCATTAGGTAGTTTTTAGCCTAATCTTCAATGCATTTAGTTGCTCAGAGTGGGTTAACCTGGAGCTGTCATCTTCCTGCATGTTTCCTTGGCCTGTAGGTCTTGGAGGGGACTCCCTTGCCCTAGTCCTGCCGCCGAGAATGTGAATTGGTGGATGTGGTGATTCCCCGTAAAAAAGCTGCAATGGTTTGTTGTTGAATTAGTAGATTAATGCAAATACTGCACAGTAAACAAGGAGACTCGAAAGTGAAGCCTCCCTTTTGTCAACATGGAGAGGCGGAAGTGATTCAAAAGGGGAGGTTATACCAAGTAAACGATTCGTTGGTTATTAGTAGTTCAACTATGAGGCTTTTTACCTTGACGTAAGTGTTACCTCCAAAGCGTCACGTACACCTCTGTTTAGGCCCCAAACGATAATTCCAGCTACTAGAGATGGTATCAGCAACCTTCCTTCTGCTGAATTCAAGCTTAACTTCGTATGGTGCTACATATTGGCTGCTTTCGCATAAGGGTTCTATAGATTCTTTCTCTTTATGGAGTCTGGTGTAAGCCTTGCAGCTTTTCTTGCATCAAAATATTCTCCATTGCTATAAAGTCTTGTTATTCTTTTGATTTTTTTTAACAGAGATGCTCATTTTCGTGGAGTAAAATGATTCAAGTAAAGAATCCAATTCTAACTTCGGATTTCATATATGCCCACATTTGTTCTCGACCATGACGTTACTGATGGCACCAGTGGAGTTAGTGAGCTCACTGCACTTGTACTTGAGATAACACGATTCATCTTCCATTATAATTTATTTCAAATTAAAACGAAAATTGCGTTTAGAAATCTTTTACTTCAGAAGAAAAGTGTGGAAGAGATTAATTTACAGCCACATACTTATTTTCCGTAAACCATTTTTGTTAGTTAAAAAAAAAGAGTATGGTCTATTGACGAATTCCCCTCTCATCTTTCTAATCCTTTTTAGCTATCACTTTTCCAACACTCTTCCCATGTTCAGATGTCCATGATGATCGGACCCGTCTAGTGGTGGGAGAAAATGGAACTAAACTTATCACTTGCCACCATGCTACATAACCTGGAGAACAACATCAACCTGGAAACAGCATAATTTTACCATAATATAGAAATCTGAGTACAGTTGGTTGGGAGAAAACTTTTTAAAGGCCTTATTAAATAAAAGTATCCTAATTTGTAATTCTTTACCAAGATAGATAAAGAACAAATAGGCAAAATTCCCAGAACAAAAGCTGGTATAAATATAGTTTTTTTGGGTATGCTCTGAACCTCCATCGGAAAAACTTTTGGAGACTACAAGGCAATGTCAATGCAACCAACTTTTCAATTCTCCAGTTACAACCATCGAGTTCAATGCCTGAAAGGAAAGCCACATATGATAGCAATTGGACAAGAAAATATTCAGTGTGTCTCAGTCTCAACTAGAATGTCATGCGAACTCTAAATATGACTTGCCTCCACTATCGACTACCTGTAAAGGCTGTTCTTAGAAGTGTACAAACGGAATAAGCAGGCCAAAAGAAGGAACATATCAACTATCCCCTGGAAAAACAAAAATAGAAGGAGAAGTCATTGAAGTATCATTTCTTATTCCTATAACATGTTCTAATTTCAACATGTGATCTGAAACAATATAGTCTAGCCCATCCAAACCACAAGCTTCTTATCCTTTTACTTCTGTGTCCATTTAGATCATTTCTCGCAAATACCCTATCTAAGTTTGGTTTCCCAACCAAAATTCTCATACAAAATTTATCACTTGGAAAAGGAAAGGCAAACACTCATTTGAGCTACTATAGCATGAAGTCTTGAATCCAATGTGTAAGGATCTGGCTATTGCGAAGCATTAAAAGTTTAGAAGTACAGTGAGAAGGGATGTTGATCCTTTTCACTAAAGCAACACTGCCATAACCAAAGTTAGTCAAGGCTTCTATTTTTATGCATCAGGTGTCTAGAACAAGGCAGGAAAGAAAAATGCTAATTCACCATGACCAGCTTTTGAAGCACTAAATTGGCATAACCTTGTCCTCTTTTTTCCAATAAGATGACACATAGCTGCTAAACTCCGTTGGACAACAAAGACGTGTTTATTTCAATATGTCAGTTGAGGCAGAAAAACATTAGAACCGATGTTCTTAACATTATAGCAAGAGCAGACGAAAATACTATTTGGCATCATCTTCAATGTCTGCTGAAATTAGCATTAAAATGAAAAAAAAAATGCTTTATGCACTCCCTTATTAGCATTTTTATCTCCTCCATGAGGCAGCACAGCCTTCTCGTTTTGCCTCACCCTTTTCACCATTTTAGTGTTTTGTTCAAGTATTCTCCTCTTCTTTTCATTTTTTCTTCCACCAAGGATATGAATTAGGGAAACTAGAGCAAACGTAAAAACAGAATATTCTTGTTTAGAATGCCAACATTGACAATGGTGTTGGGAAGGGATAACATTAAATAAATCAAACGAGTGTGAAATAATTGGACCCAAAAGTATTTGGTTTCTACCAAATTACAACGGAGCTTCTGACTTTTAGAATATAAGTCTTTAGCATATTGTTAACATTGTACAATAACACCTAATAAGCTAGTAACAAGATGCTTTTCAAACTTAGGAAAGGCTGATGCAACAAGGACAACCAACAAGTCTCCAGACCACTAAGGAACTATAATTAAGCACAAGAAATCATACCAAGTTATGCCCAGTTAGCACATAAACAATCTATTTTGTATTTCACATTATAGCATGAATACATTGTGACAATTGCATAATGTTTACCAAACTCTTGACATTAACCTTGGAAAACTATTTATGAAGAATGCCAAATCACAAAAATTAATAATTCTTACTGCAGCACACAAAATTCTGCATGTACAAATTCTGTGTAGTATACCGAAACTACAGTTGATAACATAAAATCAAACATTAGAATGCAAGCAGAGGCAAAAGTGATAACTTAAAAGCCTTAAAGTGTGGACCTGATAAAGATAGCTCAGATTTGAAATCAAATGAACTTCCAAATGATTGACAGATCATTGATGGAGATTATTTTACCTGCTCATTGTCGAAGACAAGCAGAAATTCCAAAAGATAGACCCTGTTGACATGAAAGCTACTCGCGCTTGAAGAGGAATCACCCTGCATAAGTGCCCGTTGCATTTAATATGTATCACTAACCAAAAATATGTATGCTCAATAAATTTTTCCAGCAAAAGACCTTTCCAATTAGGAATTAAAAAGTTTGATTAAGTTATAAATCTTTTTCTTTATTTTATTCATCTTCAAATTGAAAAGATTAATGCTGGTACAAAAATAGGTTTTTCTCCCAGTTATTGAAGGAAAGTCGCTAAAGAAAGAAAAAAGAAGAGTGCAAATTTTAGGCATGGCAGAAAGGAAAGAAAAAAACAAAAAATATAAATTCAATACAATGTTTATTCTAAACCAACTAAAGAATGCTTAAAATTTGTCAATCAAATCTGAAAAATTAAGGGATACAAGAGGAATTTATACCAAAAATTCAACACACTGACAGGTATCCAGAACCTGAATCCTGCATTGCAAGAAGTGAGAGTTTCAAATCACATGAAAAATCAAACCAACAAAAGTTTTCTACCCAAACTGTTTACCATAAAGCAATGTCGGTAGAGCATCTTTTCTGTACTTTTGTGGAAGTTGTGAAAGCTTTCCTTGCCATAAGTTGTTCCAAGCAAATACGATGGCAATCACAGATGGACCAAGCACAATTTGGTTCAATAGAACCTGGAAGAAAGCCAAGTAAGATCAGCTTTTCAAAAGCAGTATTTCCCATAATGTTTGTTCACGTGATGAAATCTGAAGGTAATTGTACCTTTAGCAATAGATTTGGCAATGTCTGATCTGGTAGATGACAGTCAAGGAATTGGTACCACGCATAAGAACCAGGTCCATACAAAAGAAACCCATATGAAGTCATTCGCAAGGCACGAAACCAGTCATGGTGCAAAAATATTGTCTGCAAGATATCCTAAGGGTATCAAAGCACAAAGTTAACAGCTGAAAGTAATACACAGATAAGAAACACTTTGGTTCATTTTATCATGACATTAGATACTAGGAAACAAGATGGATTGGTTCCATAAATGTGTCGTGCATTTGATGTTGTCTGCACATAAATAATTCCCCAAACACAACTGAAAATGAACCTTGCAGCAACCAGTGATTCTATCGTTTAATATAACATGAAACACTATTACATCACAATAGCGTAATGAGAAAAATGAGCAAGGTGCCGATAAATAAAAAACATGAGCGAGGCTGTAAACAAAAAGGAAGGAATACCAAAAGAATCGTAACCCTGTTATATTCTTCAAATCCTTTTCCTACTTTGTGCTTTCATTTTGAATTTGTTAGATAATGTTAAAATTATCTTCTCCAAAACTAAATCAGTATCATTTGCATGGGCAGATAGCCAACATATGTTTCAGTCCCTTGCTTAAGATAACTTGAAAATCTGTCTGAACAAGAACCTAACATTTATTTCCAACCAAAAAGAGCCGTTATAAATTGTTCTTCTTCATCATAATTACACTATTAGCAAATTACAGCAATTCGAGGCAACCAGTAAAACAAGACCAATTAATAGAAAAAGAAATGATTGACAGGAACACAGACCTTGCTGTCATTTTCGAAGGCCTTGGCTTTTCTCCAGCGCTCAGTAACTTGTGCGATGGTGTCGCCAGTCAGAGCGAGCGAACCGGCAGTAACAGCTTGCTTTGATGGGAACTGATAACCACGTCCTCCTCGTCCTGTTGAACCAGAGGAGGCATTAGAACCAAGCGGTTTCCTTCTTCTTCTTCTGGAGTCCCAGTTCCATCCCCAGAACCCGCCATTGACTCCTAAAGCTCCCATACGAAACAAGCCCCAAAGCTTTGTGCTAGAACAAATGCAGGCCGCTTAACAAGTTTCTTTTGTTCCTTCCATTTCCAATGTTTTAGGGCAGGTTTTTTTTTCTGGTTTTTGATTTTTCTTTCTATTTTCCAAATAATTTTTAAAATTTTCATGTTAATTTCTTATATATTTCATAAATCATAAAATTTTTAAAATATTTTTTATTTTTTATTTTTCTCATAATTTATCATAAACTAAATACATATTGAGTTATTTTATATTAATTATTAATAAAA
>JANKYF010000009.1:4593622-4605344 GCA_029829435.1 Erythroxylum hondense
AGGATTTTTTAAACCCATGAATGCTTAGATGTTTTATAAAATTATTATGAAATATCTAACTTGTAGGATTTTTATAATTCAATAACTCTTTTTTTAATTTTAAGGTTTCAGATTTCAATAAATTTTTAGGTTTCTCATTTTATTTCATTGTAATTACAAAATTAAAAATACACTTAAAATAAATATTGATACAATTATAAAATAATCAATGAATGACATATTTGCACTCATATTATACTGCAGGGGCAATTTCGTCATTCACACTGCTTTTTTGTTCTGTCCACTGCAACCAAACACATTTCTGTCATCGGGACAGAACAGTTTTTTCTGTTCTGTCCATCACAACCAAACACTTCATTGTCTTCAATTTTTGTTCTGTTCCGTCTTCAAATTTCAGTCTCGTTTCATCTCTGCTCCTTGAAGACAATAACCAAACGTAGCGTAATATTGGACAGAGGATCTGGACTCCCATGGCCCGATCACCCAAGGGATTACAATTCCTATTCTCTTTCAATTCTTCTGTCACCAAACCCACACTGTCTACTTCTCTAACAACCGTTCTACTCCAGGGAAACTTCCATCTCCGCTACTTCTCCAACCTCGCTCGTGCCAAGGAAGACAAAGAACCACGGTGGAAGGAGTCCATGGACCGCCTTCGCAACATTGGTATCTCTGCACATATCGATTCCGGCAAGACCACCCTCACCGAGCGCATTCTCTACTACACCGGCCGTATCCACGAGATCCACGAGGTGCGCGGCCGCGACGGTGTTGGCGCCAAAATGGACTCCATGGACTTGGAACGTGAAAAGGGAATTACCATCCAGTCTGCTGCTACTTACTGCACTTGGAATGGTTATCAGGTGAGTCCCAAGTCTTTCTATTTTTTTATTGATTTGGTCTCGTTTCTGCTATTTTTGTCGTTTCTGTGTTTGATTCTTGTGGTAATGGTGTAGGTTAATATTATTGACACACCTGGGCACGTAGATTTTACTATAGAAGTGGAGAGAGCGTTGCGTGTTCTGGATGGTGCAATTCTTGTTTTATGTAGTGTGGGTGGAGTTCAGAGTCAGTCTATTACTGTGGATAGGCAAATGAGGAGATATGAGGTCCCTAGACTTGTCTTTATTAATAAACTTGATCGTATGGGAGCTGATCCATGGAAGGTGTTGAACCAGGTATTTCTTCTGGGCTCTCATATGTGTTGCTCATTATTTCATCTATTCACGCCTAGTTTGATGTTGTAATTAAGTAATATTGGTGAAGAAAGCAATCTCTACCTGATAGAGGTAAGGCTGTGTACTACTTGATCTCCCCAAATCCCATGCTCAGTGGAACTAACACGAGGTGTTGTTGTTGTTGTTTTGGTGAAGAAAGCAATGGTATTGCGGTTCTTGTCCTGGTAATGCTTTATTATTTGTCTCAGGCAAGGTGTAAACTAAGGCATCACAGTGCAGCTGTCCAGGTCCCCATGGGGTTGGAGGAGGATTTTCAGGGCCTTATTGACCTTGTGCAGTTGAAAGCTTATTACTTCAATGGTTCTAATGGGTGTGTTTTTGAAGCTGAGGATGTCTTTCTGGCTTGCATAAGCTTAAGTTATGTTGTGCTTACTATTTTGGTGGTTACTACAGTGAAAACATCGTTACAGGAGAAGTGCCAGCTGAGATGGGGCCTTTAGTTGCTGAAAAACGTCATGAGCTGATTGAAGTGGTTTCTGAAGTTGATGATAAACTTGCTGATGCTTTTCTTACAGATGAACCTATTTCAAATACTGATCTTGAGGTGTAATAACATATGTTCTTTCTTGTATGGCTATATATGATAGGTTGGTTCTTTTTCCTCTATAGTGTTTTCAGTACTTACTCGATGTTTCTGATATGTTTCATGTTGAGTAGGGTGCAATTCGTAGGGCTACTGTTGCACGAAAATTTGTTCCGGTGTTCATGGGTAGTGCATTCAAAAACAAGGTAGTTCTCCCTTCCCATATATCCAAAATCAATTGTATCTGCTATTGCTGAAAATTGGCACTTTTGGCACCTTTACTACACGTGATTATTCTATTCATCTTCTGCCCTTTTTCACTCTAGGGGGTACAACCACTTCTTGATGGAGTACTTAGATATTTGCCTTGCCCTTCTGAAGTTAGTAACTATGCTCTCGATCAAACAAAGAGTGAAGAGAAGGTACTAAGATGAACAATATTCTCGTTTTCATTTTCCAAAGTAAATTGTGAAAACCTAATCAAAGAAGATGTAGATTACATTATCAGGAACACCTGACGGACCACTTGTGGCATTGGCTTTTAAATTAGAGGAGGGGCGTTTTGGTCAGTTAACGTATTTGAGGTATGGCCTTGAGAGGCATAATGGTACCTTTTATATTTTTGCTATTTATTCTATGCTTGCACATTCTATGCCATTAATTTATATTGCAATTTTTCACTTATTACAATTTTTGCTTGCTTACTTTTCATTTTCTCTTGAAGAATTTATGAGGGTGTAATTCGAAAGGGTGAGTTTATAGTTAACGTAAACACAGGCAAAAAGATCAAGGTGAGTTTATCCTAATTCAAGACTTTTTCTTCTTAAACATTGTTTACAAATTGTTGTTGAAATTTTTTATCCTCCTCGTAGATGTCAAAGTTAACTTGTCTCAATTGCTCTTCTGCATTTCAAGTGCTTGCTCTTGTGGATTTCCCAAGCCATTCTCCAAACAATCTTATATAAGAACTACCACATCTTCACTAATCAGCCATAGCATAAATCTTGACAATTACTTGAATTGAGTAATGTTAGATACAACATCATTGAAACCATCCTTTGCTTATGGAGTAGTATAGATATGACTAGGTAAAGCCTTCCCCTAATTACTTTTCTTGACAAGGTTTCTCTAGACGATGAATGATGCCCTTTGTACTTAGATTTGCCAATGCTTCCTCCCTAAGGTTGTAAGGCAGCAAAAGGAAATCTCTAAATTGAACTATTGTCCTTCTCTTCCTTGGTCGATCACGAAGAGTCTTTAACAAATTTCTTTTTCTCTTTACTCTGTGTTCTTTAACCATACCCACCTACAGTCATACAAATGAAAGAACAAATGCCTTTTCAATTCACTTGCTAAATGCATACCCCACTAAGTTCTGTCAACATTGACGATTGTTGTTCATTTTTTAGAGTAGCAAGGTGGTCCTCAATTCTTCTAGATATTGATACCACAGTAATTGGATTTGCATAGACTTCTCCAAAAGCTGCTCCTAAATCATTTATAAGCTTGTCCAATAAATTATAATCTTGCTCCCAACATCCCTGTAATAGGCTTGGGTGGCTCTCTGTGGCCTTTTTGAAAAGCTGAATTCGGACCACCAGTAGGAGAAAATTCATGTTTGTATATGCCGTAGATAGGGACATGGCTGAGATTAGTCCAGCTTGCCTGAGTATTGGGCTTGTGAGCAAACAATTAAAGCTTTATAGTCCTTGTACTTATTTTGTCCAGCATTGAACACAACACATCTAGTTTGCATCAAGTTCATCGTTCCTCAGTAAGAATAAAATCAGCATATATAATGCTTTTGGGTTTCTCTTTATCCCGAGAAGGCAATACCCTTTGCTACAATTAAACCAATACATGTTTGGCCTATTGTAATTTGACTTTGTAGTTTATTAGTTTTCAAGAAACTGGTCTCCTTAATCCACTTGTAACCCCAAAATTTCAAGCATTCACATCCATGTTCCATTGCATGACTTGTAACTCATAGAAAAATCAAGCCATTAATTAGCAGTACTGGGACTTCTTGGTTCTTCCTCTTATCATCAACCTTTTTTTGAACGAATTGGAGGATAATTTTTGTATGTTATTTCTCATAAATGACAGAAATACATATAGGGAAGATAAGCAATTATTCTGCTATTCAATCCTTTGATTATTGCCTAGCAAGAAGTAAATAAGATCCCATGAAAATAGGGACCAAAAATGGAAAAGATAAAACAATATTTTAGGAAATAAACTATTGAGCAAATAAGGAAACAAATAAAGTAATAAAACTGAAAATATTCTTCCAACAATCCCCCTCAAGCTGGTGAATAGATGTTGATCATTCCCAGCTTACTACTTAATTCTTCAAATCTAACTCTAGTAAGTACTTTTGTGAAAACGTCTAAAACTTGTTTGCTAGTGGGAATGTGAGCTAGGTCAATCAAATTAGAATCTACTTTCTCCTTTAGGAAATGACAATCTATTTCCACATGTTTAGTTCTATCATGATAGATAGGATTCTTTGCAATCCCAATAGTTCCACCACACCCTCATCGGAGGCTCAACTTTGATCTAAACTTTAGCCAAGAGTCTTTTAATCCATATTCCTTCACAAATTCCCAATGCTAGTGCTCTATACTCAGCCTATGCATTGCTTTTGGCAACCACAGGTTGTTTTTTACTTCTCCAAGTTACCAAGTTAGCCCACACAAAGATAACTTCTTGTGGACCTCCTGTCAATCGTTGATCCAGCCCAATCAGCATCTGTGAATACTTCAATCTCCTTGTCTTGCTTTTCTTGAAGAATAATCCTTTTTTAGGAGTCATTTTCAAATACTTCAAGATTCTAAGTACTGCATCCGTATGTTCTTGTTGAGGGTTGCTCATAAATTGACTAACCACACTCACAAGAAAACTAATGTCTGGTCGAGTGTGAGACAAATAGATCAATTTTCGAACTAATCTTTATATCTCCCTTTATCCACTAGTGTGCCTTCTTCTTTAAGACTCAATTTATAAGTTGATTCCATGGGTGTCTCATTAGGCTTTGACCCCATCGTCCCAATTTCTTGTAAAAGGTCAAGTGTATACTTCCTTTGGGACCTGAAATGCCCTTACTAGATCTGGCCACCTCCATCCCCAAAAAGTATTTGAAATACTTCTTGGGCCAAAGCACCTTTTAGCTCCTTCATGCCTTCCCAATCATCACTTGTAATAATAATATCATCAACATAAACTATAAGAATAGTCATTTTACCACTAGTCAGTTGTCGAACAAACAAGGTGTGATCAGTTTGACATTTGTAGTAGCCAAGTTTCTTCATTTTTTTTTGTAAATCTATCAAACCAGGCCTGAGGTGATTGTTTAAGGTCATAGAGTGATTTTCTGAGCTTGCATACCCTTTGAGGATGTGTAGTTTCTTCCTGTCTCGAAGGTATTTTCATGTATACCTCTTCTTCAAGATCACCATTGAAGAAGGTAGTTTTTACATCTAATTGATATAATGGCCAATTAAGATTTGCAACTAGTGATAATAGAATCTTAACAGTATTGAGTTTGGCTATAGGTGCAAAAGTCTCTTGGTGGAGTTTCCTGTGCTGATAATGGTGTTCGGCATTTCTGGGATCGATCCTAGTGGAGTGTTGCCTAATGGGCCAGTGGCAGAATTTTGCCCTGGCTCGATATGCCACACTCCTATCGTCCCAAATGAAACCATCCTCCTTTGCGTTGAAAACTTTGATACCATGAACGAATTGGAGGATAATTTCTGTATGTTATTTCCCATAAATGACAGAAATACATATAGGGAAGATAAGCAATTGTTCTGCTATTCAATCACTTGATTATTGCCTAGAAATAAGTAAATAAAATCCCATGAAAATGAGGATCAGAAATGGAAAAGATAAAACGATATTTTAAGAAATAAACTATTGAGCAAATAAGGAAACAAATAAAAGTAATAAAACTGAATATTCTTGGAACAAGTTTTGACAAGGCAGCTCTATCTGAACATCGCAAATTGAGTTTGCAATTATGACCCCATATTGCCTTAAAATCTCTATTGTGAAGTTATGGATATTACTAACATAGTTTTAGACGCATGTAGAGGCAGGTGTTCAAAAGATTCCCTAGGTGCTTCTAAAGTTGATGATTTGGAAGATAAGAAGAATATGAACTCCAGTTTTGGGTAAAGCTATCTAAAAATCTCAGTGGAGTTGAAAGATTTTCAGAATTTGGTTTCTCAAAATTAACAGTCAGAGAATTGAAATGTGGGGACCGTCCCTTAACATGAACTTGTTGGGGGTTGAAATACACGCTTCTGGGATGTCGTGATTTGTTAGGCAAACTGGACATTCCTTCAAATAATATAGATGCTTTCCATCTTAGTTGATCCAGAGCTAGAGTACTTCCAATTTTGACAATTGCAAGTTTGTAGTTTTTGCAGAATCCCACTGAAGGAATTCTAGGAAAGTTGGTTCACTTCCTTCTGCAACAACATATTTTGAAGATTCATGAGATAAATTCTATAATGAAGGATCTAGTTTTAGAAAATTTTCTCCAATTGTTAATATATTTTTTTTCCTCAAAATCCACTTGTAAGTAAACAAAGATCTCAGTGATAATCCAACAAAATTTCCTTAAAGATTTCTAGGTGATAATCTAGGATGAATATATGTTTAGTCTTCAAATCATTTTGAAATTACACGTTTCAGCCACCTTAAATTTTCTCTGTGCAAGCATTTCCTCAAAAAACAAAAAAAAGGTTTCTTGTGCAAGTACATTAAATGCCCCTTCCTTGTGGTAGTTTATTGGATCTTGTTACCTTTTGACAGGATCCTCCTAATAATTAGTTATTTTAAATTATTCATGGCATCCTTAACATCAGTGGCTGCCTCCTGAGCTTCCTCTCACTGCTACCTCTGTATCATCAGTATGCTCAAATTTTGCAGCCTATGAAACTCCTTCACCCTCTTCATAAATTGATTTTAGTTCTTTATATTGGGTCAAGTTCACCTTTCATTGCAAGCAAGCAAAGGAAAAGCCACCGTTCTCTCCACAAGTAAACGATTGAAGTTGCGTCCTTGAGTTCCTGACACAATGTCCCTTTTAAGGGACTAAACTTTCATCTTTATTGCTACTTTTAGATTTGGTTGCACAATTGCTGATTTTCCTATTTATGGTAGCCTTTCAACGATTTCTTTTCTTTGTTCAATAAGCACATTCAACTTCTGAATTTCCTTGCCAATTGCCATTGTAAAAGGGATTTTTTTAACGCCATGCAATGAGAGATTTTCATCCAATAAAAATTGCTTTCATATTTTCGTCTTATGTGTTTCCAAGTATTGGTTTTCAGCTTCCCTCATTATGCATGTTGCTCTTAGATTCTCTTCTACCACTTAAAGTGCATTGTCCTTCAGTTTAAACTTCACAAACAGCACTTTAGATTTTCTCCTTTGAGTTTTCATTCAAAATAATTTTCCATGCACACATCGTAAGCCAAATAATCTTCCACATCAAATTTACGTAAAAAGTAGCTATTTCAATAATTAATTTCCTACCATTTAAGTAAGAGTGGGACTAACAGCTTTTAGATTCCACCTAGTGTTGTTTGATTAATGGGTTCAGTTTCATAAAAGTTTCATCCTTTAATACATGTTCAACTTTGAAAACTTTTTGAAATCTCAAGGCACTTTTGGTCACCGTTCTGATTAATATGCAGGCCTCCTTTAATGCATGTTCAACCTCAAAGACTTTTTAAAATCTCAAGGGACTTGTGGTCACCTTTTCGATTAATTTTCACAATCATACATGACATCTCTGTGATCTCCCTTTTGTTGGGTCTGCTTGCCTCCACCTCTTCTACCATAATCTAACATGGTTTTGAAGCTGAAGTCCTCCAAAGAAAATAGGATCTTTTGCTTTAATACCATTTGATCTAGGGAAAGGGGTTAAACAATAAGTTTTTAACAAAGTAGGCTGGAATTAGGGTAGACTCTAATGTTTTTACTACATTAAAATATGGTAACAACAAAGTATGTGGAATGCGGTATTAATAGAGTTGGAACTTTTGAAAAGGTTGCAGCAGATAAATTTAACCACATATGCCATGCAAGTTGACAGTCGTTTTTTAGCAAGTTGGAGACAGAAGTGTTAATTCTTACTGTTTTATGTTTGTAGGACCATGTTGATCCTCTGGTTCAGATAAATGTGGACCATTATGGTTTATATTAATTGAAGTGGGCTTTTAGTTTTGAAGCCAGCATAAATGTTGCAAAGTGTCTTTTTTTTTTAATTAAAAAAATTCAAGTTTATTGGTAATTACCTGTTCTGAATTGTAATATGTGTAGTATAGACAAGCGTGAACTAGTGCATTGTTCTTTCATTTCTGATATTTTAACATCTTAATGTAGGTTCCTCGTTTGGTTCGGATGCATTCTGATGAAATGGAGGTAATTTTCCAGATAGTTCTTGTGTGTTATTTTTCGATACTTGTGGAATTAATCCTCATGTGCTTTATAGATGTGGCGTTGTCTGTACTGCCTTTAAGATATGCCGTGATTTCTATGAGATCCATCTAATTTACTATTCATGGATGATTTTGCTGCAGGACATTCAAGAGGCACATGCTGGGCAAATTGTTGCAGTTTTTGGTGTGGACTGTGCTTCAGGTCTAACTACTTTCTTTGCTTATGTGGCAAAACACAATAATTTTGCACTTGTTTTGGATCTTAATTTCTCAAAGTAAATGAATATAGAAAAATGATTGCATTGGCATTTGATAGAAAGATTACAAGTGTTTGGACTTATGTACTATGTCATAAAATGAATTTCGGTTTTGGATTATGTTTTTCAATTCCTTTGTTTTCTCCCATCGCTTTTACCGTTCTAGTTCCTTGTTATCTTATTCTTACTTTCTGGATGTCATAAAATGAATTTCGGTTTTGGATTATGTTTTTCAATTCCTTTTTTTTCTTTTCTCCCATCGCTTTTACCGTTCTAGTTCCTTGTTATCTTATTCTTACTTTCTGGATGAACAGGAGATACTTTTACTGATGGATCCATTAAATACACTATGACCTCTATGAATATCCCTGAACCAGTTATGTCGTTAGCTGTTCAACCAGTTTCAAAAGACTCTGGGGGGCAAGTGAGTGATGTACAAATGAAAGTTACTTCCATTAACTTGGTTTTTTGGTACAGCTCAGTTTTTAAATATTACTTGTGGTATTCTTTGTCAGTTTTCCAAGGCTTTGAATCGTTTTCAGAAAGAGGATCCCACTTTCTGTGTGGGCTTAGATCCTGAGAGTGGACAGGTTTGGCTTGTGAATTGATTTGACTTTGCTCAATGTGCTGTGCAACAAAGAACTGGTACATCATGCTAATGCTGTTTTTGACAGACCATTATCTCAGGAATGGGGGAATTACATTTGGATATTTATGTGGAGCGCATTAGGAGAGAATACAAGGTCTTGTCTCTACTATTTGAAGTTTTGATTTTTCTTTTTGATGTATATGTACTCAGGCATTTTGTTCTTTTTCCCTTACACTTCTCTTGATTGAGAAGGTTGATGCAACTGTTGGGAAACCTCGTGTGAATTTCAGAGAAACTATTACTCAACGTGCAGATTTTGATTATTTGCATAAGAAGCAAAGTGGAGGGCAAGGTCAATATGGACGAGTGTGCGGGTAAGCAAATATTGTTATGTTGTTTAGGATTCATAAATGCTAGTTGGTATGTTAAAATCCACATTTGAATCACTTATCAGTTGGTCTCTGAGGAAAAATGACCTTTGTTTTATGAAATTATGATCAAGGGGCATCTTCACCTGTTTTCTTTTGTTCTAGTGTTTCTCTCTTCTTTGTATGGTTGTGAGAGGGAATCCTTGGTGACTCAATTGGGTTTGGAGTTGTCTTTGTTGGTGGTATTCTGAGCTACAACTTTTACACGTTCTTTAAGCTCTAATTTTGGAGACAACCTTGTTCTTCTGCTGAAGTTCCTTCAAGTTGTTATTTGTTACAATAAGTTCCCATCATATCTTTCGGTCATTTGGTTCATGATAAATATATCATCTTGAGGGTAATATTTGCTGTGCATTTTGTACAATATCCTTTTGCGGAGTGATTTTTATTCCTATGTTTTAAACTGAATGGTGTTGCAATATGTATATACACACTGCATAAAGGACTACTAAGGAAATAGACTGATTTAGGGAATCAGGTATAGTACCATTGTCCCTTTATTATGCAAATCAAGCTAATCTTAACTAATTGATTCTTGAAAATTATTCATGAAATCTTGAAATATCTTTTGAAATCAGGATAATATCTCCTGGGTTTCCACTCCTTTCCACCATTGCCTTGGGCACTCTGAAATTTTGGTCATCCATGGTCGTTTTCTGTTGGTCCTTTGATTCACAGTAAATATATACATTTTGAGGGAATATTTGTTAGTGCATTTTGTATGATACCCAACGTTGGCTTATGCAGCTGAATGTTTGATAATGCATTGTCATCTGTTGTTGTTGCTTGAAAGCTAGTTCACCATTTCAACCATTAATTGCTAGGAATTTATGGAAACATAAGTTTTTTTTGGAAAAAAGAAATGTTCACTTAAATTATAAAATTGAGAAAGGTAATCAAGCAAAGATAATGAGGGGAGTACCCTTAACCATCCTTGCGTACATATGGAGGGGGTAAGAACTAAATAAAGAAAAGATTACACTAAGAGACTTGATCAAGCTGTAGTAGTTCAATGAGCTAGATGTTCAATGAAGATAAGATGTGTGTGCTGCAATTCTGGTTGAGATTTTTTAGTAGAATCAACTCCTTAAGTTCCTTGATGATCTCAGCTATTATGGTCTCCATGGAGGAACTTTTGGTTACAAGCCTTCTGAAGTTCCAGAACATATCTCTTCTAAAGAATCAGTTTTGAGATATTAACTGTTTTGAAATTTTTGAACAGGTATATTGAGCCGCTTGCGCTGGACTCGTCAACAAAATTTGAGTTTGAAAACATGATAATAGGACAAGCTATACCGTCAAATTTTATTCCTGCAATCGAAAAAGGGTTTAAAGAAGCGGCCAATTCGTAAGCACTTGTTTTCTTCTGTTTTTTAAAGCTAATGAGGATTTACAAGTTGGTAATCACACTTAGAATTGGCATCATAATGGTAGCTTTATAATGTTTTTTGCCTTGAAAAAAAAATAAAGGTACATAGTTGAAGGTAAAGTGAAATAAAGATAATCAAATATAAGAGATGTTTGTATAGATACGGGAATGTCTTCATTGATAAGACTTTGATATAGTTACCCAATTAACCATGTCAACTATTTTTTGGTGCATCAAATTAATTTTGTGTAACTGAGATATTTGGCCTTCAACCTTTCATTCTGCACTTTTGTGAGTTAAATTTGCTTGCTCGTGACAATTATAGTTGATGTGTATATAGTTCCTTTCCATGATTAACCCGTGAAATTTAGAAACTCATCAACTGGTAAATGCAGGGGTTCCTTAATAGGTCATCCAGTTGAAAACGTACGAATTGTCTTGACGGATGGTGCTTCTCATTCTGTGGATTCTAGTGAACTCGCATTCAAGTTGGCAGCAATATATGCTTTTAGACAGGTTCTTCCTATACTAAACATGGAATGAATATCGTAAATGTAAATGTATCTTTACTCACTCCATGTCTGGATCTTGGATCAGTGCTATACAGCTGCAAAACCTGTGATTTTGGAACCTGTGATGTTGGTGGAATTGAAGATACCAACAGAATTCCAGGGCACTGTTGCTGGTGACATAAACAAGTATGTGCCCTTTCTGACTTGTTCCTTATGCAGTGTCATAATTTAACATCTTTTTCTTTTGTTGAAAATGTCTTGGTGTCGGATGTATTGTAGGAGGAAAGGAGTAATAGTTGGCAATGACCAGGATGGTGATGACTCCATAATTACTGCCCATGTAAGTATTTT